>RCUC01162700.1:0-49514 GCA_003697995.1 Taxidea taxus jeffersonii | reverse complement strand
AGAACAACAAAGAAAGCCTAAACCCAGCAGGAGAAGAGAAATAATAAAGATCAAAGCAGAAATCAATGAAATAGAAACCAAAAAAACAATAGAACAAATCAATGAAACTAGGAGCTGGTTCTTTGAAAGAATTAATAAGATTGATAAACCCCTGGCCAGACTTATCCAAAAGAAAAGAGAAAGGACCCAAATAAATAAAATCATGAACGAAAGAGGAGAGATCACAACCAACACCAAAGAAATACAAACAATCATAAGAACATATTATGAACAACTCTATGCCAACAAATTCGACAATCTGGAAGAAATGGATGCTTTCCTAGAGACATATAAACTGCCAAAACTGAACCAGGAAGAAATAGAAAACCTGAATAGGCCCATAACCAGTAAGGAGATTGAAACAGTCATCAAAAATCTCCCAACAAACAAAAACCCAGGGTCAGATGGCTTCCCAGGGGAATTCTACCAAACATTTAAAGAAGAATTAATTCCTATTCTCCTGAAACTGTTCCAAAAAATAGAAATGGAAGGAAAACTTCCAAACTCATTTTATGAGGCCAGCATTACCTTGATCCCCAAACCAGACAAGGATCCCATCAAAAAAGAGAATTAGAGACCAATATCCTTGATGAACACAGATGTGAAAATTCTCACCAAAATACTAGCCAACAGAATCCAACAGTACATTAAAAGGATTATTCACCACGACAAAGTGGGATTTATTCCAGGGCAGCAGGGTTGGTTCAACATCCACAAATCAATCAATGTGATACAATACATTAACAAAAGAAAGAACAAGAACCATATGATACTCTCAATAGATGCTGAAAAAGCATTTGACAAAGTACAACATCCCTTCCTAATCAAAACTCTTCAAAGTGTAGGGATAGAAGGCACATACCTCAATATTATCAAAGCCATCTATGAAAAACCCACGGCAAGTATCATTCTCAATGGAGAAAAACTGAGAGCTTTTCCGTTAAGGTCAGGAACACGGCAGGGATGTCCGTTATCACCACTACTATTCAACATAGTACTAGAAGTCCTAGCCTCAACAATCAGACAACAAAAAGAAATTAAAGGCATCCAAATCGGCAAAGAAGAAGTCAAACTATCGCTCTTTGCAGATGATATGATACTACATGTGGAAAACCCAAAAGGCTCCACTCCAAAACTGCTAGAGCTTGTACAGGAATTCGGTAAAGTGTCAGGATATAAAATCAATGCACAGAAATCAGTTGCATTTCTTTACACAAACAACATGACAGAAGAAAGAGAAATTAAGGAGTCAATCCCATTTACAATTACACCCCAAACCATAAGATACCTAGGAATAAACCTAACGAAAGAGGCAAAGAATCTATACCGGAGAACTACAAAGTACTCATGAAAGAAATTGAGGAAGACACAAAGAAATGGAAAAATGTTCCATGCTCATGGATTGGAAGAATAAATATTGTGAAAATGTCTATGCTACCTAAAGCTATCTACACATTTAATGCAATGCCTATCAAAATCCCATCCAATTTTTTCAAGAAATGGAACAAATAATCCTAAAATTTATGTGGAACCAGAAAAGACCTCGAATAGCCAAAGGAATATTGAAAAAGAAAGCCAAAGTTGGTGGCATCACAATTCCAGACTTTAAGCTCTATTACAAAGCTGTCATCATCAAGACAGTATGGTACTGGCACAAAAACAGACACATAGATCAATGGAACAGAATAGAGAGCCCAGAAATAGACCCTCAACTCTATGGTCAACTAATCTTCGACAAAGCAGGAAAGAATATCCAATGGAAAAAAGACAGTCTCTTCAACAAATGGTGTTGGGAAAATTGGACAGCCACATGCAGAAAAATGAAATTGGACCATTTCCTTACACCACACACGAAAATAGACTCAAAATGGATGAAGGACCTCAACATGAGAAAGGAATCCATCAAAATCCTTGAGGAGAACACAGGCAGCAACCTCTTTGACCTCAGCCGCAGCAACTTCTTCCTAGGAACAACGCCAAAGGCAAGGGAAGCAAGGGAAAAAATGAACTATTGGGACTTATTCAAGATCAAGAGCTTTTGCACAGCAAAGGAAACAGTCAACAAAACCAAAAGACAACTGACAGAATGGGAGAAGATATTTACAAACGACATATCAGATAAAGGGCTAGTATCCAAAATCTATAAAGAGCTTAGCAAACTCAACACCCAAAGAACAAATAATCCAATCAAGAAATGGGCAGAGGACATTTCTGCAAAGAAGACATCCAGATGGCCAACAGACACATGAAAAAGTGCTCCACATCACTGGGCATCAGGGAAATACAAATCAAAACAACAATGAGATACCACCTCACACCAGTCAGAATGGCTAAAATGAACAAGTCAGGAAATGACAGATGCTGGCGAGGATGTGGAGAAAGGGGAACCCTCCTGCACTGTTGGTGGGAATGCAAGCTGGTGGAACCACTCTGGAAAACAGCATGGAGGTTCCTCAAAAAACTGAAAATAGAGTTACCTTATGACCCAGCAATTGCACTACTGGGTATTTACCCTAAAGATACAAATGTAGTGATCCGAAGGGGCATGTGTACCCAAATGTTTATAGCAGCAATGTCCACAATAGCCAAGTTATGGAAAGAACCTAGATGTCCATCAACAGATGAATGGATAAAGAAGAGGTGGCATATATACGCAATGGAATACTATGCAGCCATCAAAATAAATGAAATCTTACCATTTGCGATGACATGGATGGAACTAGAGTGTATTATGCTTAGCGAAATAAGTCAATTGGAGAAAGACAACTATCACATGATCTCCCTGATATGAAGAAGTGGAGATGCAATGGGGGTGGGGGTTAAGGGGGTAGGAAAAGAAAAAAATGAAACAAGATGGGATCGGGAGGGAGACAAACCAAAAGAGACTCTTAATGTCATAAAACAAACTGAGGGGGGTGGCGGGGGAGAGGGGTTGGGAGAGGGTGGTGGGGTTACATTATATGTTTAAATAAAAAAGCTTAAAGAAAAGAAAAAATAATAATAAATGTCCTCAATTGGGAAAAAAAAAAAGAGTTTCTTAAGTTGAACCAACACAGGGAAGAACACCATCCTCTATAAAAGGCAATATTGAGATTTGAAACCAGAACAAATTATGTGGGTTAAAATACCAAGCCTTCTGCAAATACTTTATATATTTCATGATCATGAACGTGGTGTTCTTCCTCGTTATAAACGATTGAAACTGAAAACCAATCCAATGTTAATAAATTAGATATCTGGGGGCACCTGGGTGGCTCAGTGGGTTAAAGCCTCTGCCTTTGGTTCGGGTCGTGATCCCAGGATCCTGGTATCGAGCCCCGCATTGGGCTCTCTGCTCAGCGGAGAGACTGCTTCTTCTCTCTCTCTGCCTGCCCCTTTGCCTACTTGTAATCTCTGGTCAAATAAATAAATAATATCTTAAAAAATAAATTAGATATCTGATTTTGCATTTTTCTTTACATAAGATAAAAAGTAACTGTTGTAACTGTTTTATAGTGGATGGTAATTAAGTTTATTGTGGTAATCATTTCATAATCTATACATAAATGATTGTTGTACACCTTAAACTAATACAATGTTTTATATCAAATCTCAATAAAAAAGAATATGGTAAAATTTTTTAACCTTAAAAATAGTACTATTTCTATGATCCAGCAATCCCACTTCCAGATATTTACCCAAAGGAAATGAAAGCAGGATCTTGAATAGGTATCTATACTCCCATGTTCATTGCAGCATTATTTACAATAGCCAAAGTATGGAAATGACCTAAGTGTAGGTAGGTCATAGTTGCATGGATAAAGAGGGTGTGGGCTGCTTGTGTGCATACATCTATATTTCAATATTATTCAGTTATGAGAAAGACAGACATCCTAGTCATTTGCCACAAAATGAATGGACCTTGAAAGCATTATGCTAAGTGAAGTAAGTCAAAGACAAATACTGTATGATATCACCTATGTACGGAATCTAAAAAAGCCTAACACATAGAACACAGACTAGAATGGTGGTTACCGGAGTTGGGGGTGGGGTGAGAAAAATATTGGTCAAAGACTACAAACTTCCCATTATAAGATGAATAAGTTCTGGAGATCTAAAGTACAGCATAGTCATTATAGTTAATAATACTGTTACATACTTGAAATTTTCCAGGAGAATAAATATTAAATGTTCTTACTACAAGGAAAAATAGTATTTACGTGATATGATGCAGGTGTTTCCTGATGCTGTAGCCATAATTACTTTGCAATATGGATTAAATCAACACATTACACACCTTAAGCTTGCACATTACTGTGTGTCAGTTACATCTCAATATGGATGGGGGAAACATACAATTATCTACATGATATTTACTCATGTAATGCTTGACTTTGTGTATGAATATATATATCCTATATTTGCACTATAATTTGGAAAAAGAAAGTAAATATAGTAACATCAGGGTGAATCTTTGCTGCTTGGGTTGTCCAAAATTCATTCTCCTTCCTCTCAGGAAGGGCTCCCTTGTTGTTTGGGTCTCCCCTTTCTATGTCCACACAGCCATGTGCTCAGAAGAAGCTAACCCTACTGTCAGCTTCAGGGATTGTGCCTAGTAGGCTTAAATCTATCAGCACAAACTTTCTGTCCAGCCTCAGGCATTATTACAAGAATGGGGATAGGACACAGACTGGGCCAATGAGAAGCAAGAGAATATGGCTGAAAATTCCCGTTCGCAGGCACTTTCCCTTTCTGAGAGCATCCCCAGAAGAAACCCTCCTTTGTGATGTAAAGAGGCCGAAAAAGAAGCTGGAGACAAAGCCTACATCATAGACTTCAAAGCAGAGAAATAGAGCCATGGCTTTCATAACAGTATGAAGTCTCTGGTTCAACCCCTTCCCAAAACCTTGGACGCTAAATTTACTTTAGCCAACACATTCCTATTGTAACTTAAGCCAGTTTGGATGGAGATTTCTGTTTCTTGCAGCACGGAATCCTAAAGGTCTTCTAGGCTAAAATGGTCAGTATAAGGAAGAGCAATATATTTAGCTGACTTGATCATCTTATTTAAATATAAAGGTTGTAAGCTAGAATTCATAATATTTCAATACCATCTTACACAGGTAGCTTTTCTTCCTCCCATCCCTCACCTTTGTTTGCTCTCAGAGACAGAGCTCAAAAAAGGAGCTAAGTTAAGAATGATGAAGTCCTGGGGCACCTGGGTGGCTCAGTGGGTTAAAGCCTCTGCCTTCAGCTCAGGTCATGATCTCAGGGTCCTGGGCTCGAGCTCCACATTGGGCTCCCTGCTCGTCGGGGAGCTTGCTCCCCCCCATCTCTGCCTGCCTCTCTGCCTACTTGTGATCTCTGTCAAATAAATAAAATCTTTAAAGAAAAAAAAAAAGAATGATGAAGTCCACCCCAGGCTTAGCAAACGGGGTGACTGTCTGCTCCTGTAAAAGTCATAGCTGCGCAAAGAGGGTCGTGATAGCTGCCATGCCATACCTGTATCACCTAAATTAATTTGTAAATATAGTTTCATTTCATTTATTAAAGTGTAGTTGACATAATAAATGGCATATACTTAAAGTATACAACTTAATCAACATTGACATATTTACACATGCGTGAAACCATCACCCCAATGAAGTGTTTATTTGCGTGCCTCTGTAATCCTCCATCTCCCCCTACCCTGACACCCATACCAGGCTCTAGGCCACCACTGATATGCTTTCTGTCACTCTAGATTATTTGGCATTTTCTAGAACTTTATATAAATAAATTTTTATTTGTCTGGCTTTTTTCATCGTAATTATTTTGAGATTCATCTGTATAGTTGCATATGTATCAGAGGTTCGTTTCTTTATGCTGAGTAGAGTTTTGTTTTATGGGAGTATCATGATTTGTTTATCCATTCTATTCAACTGTGGATTGACATTTGAATTATTTCCATTTGGGGGCAATTACAAACAATGCTGTGAACATTACTCAACAAACACTGGCTGTACCTATGTTTGCCTTTTTAGTGGGTAAATGTCTGGTTGTGGAATGGAGGCTCAGATGGTAGGTGTATGTTTAACATTTTAAGAAGCCACCATACAATAGTCCAAAGTGATCATGCAATTTCACATTCCTACTGGTGGTACGTGAGCATTCTAGTTGCGCCACATCTTGCCCACATTTGGTATGATCAGTCTTGTTTGTTTTATTTAAATTCAGCATAGTTAACATAGCATATTATTAGTTTCAGCAGTAGAATGTAGTGGTTCATTTGCTGCATGTAACACCCGTTGCTCATTACATCACATGCCCTCTTTAATGCCCATCACCCAGTAGCCCCATCCGCCCAACCCCTCCCCTCCAGTAACTCTCAGTTTGTTTCCTATAGTGGTTTGCCATGATCAGTCTTGTAAATATTAGCCACCCTCAAAGATCCAGAGTGTTCTCTTACTGTTATTTTAATTTGTATTTATGACAAAGATAACGAGCCTAATTTTATGTACTTATTTGCCATCCATATACCGTCTTTGATGAGGTACCTGTTCAAATCTTTTGCCCATTTTTAAAAGAGATTTTATTTATTTTGAGAGGGGGGTGGTGCGCATGAACATGGGAGCAGGGGAAGGGGCAGAGGCAGAGGGAAAGAGAGAATCTCAAGCAGACTGCATGCTGAGTGAGGAGCCTGACTCAGGGCTCAGTCTGACGCCACTGAGATCATGACCTGAACCAAAATCAAGGATCAGACACTTACCTAACTGAGCCACCCAGGTGCCCTCTGCCCATTTTTCATAATTTTATTTTAATTCCAGTTAGTTAAATTAGTGTTATATTAGTTTCAGGTGTACAATATAGTGATTCAACAACTCCATGCATCACCCAGTGCTCATCACAAGAGTACTCCTTAATCCCCATCTGTTTAACCAACCCATCCCCCGTCCCACCTCCCCTCTGGTAATCATCACTTCATTCTCTATAGTTAAGAGTCTGTTTCTTTTCATTTCTCTCTTTTTCCTTTTTGTTCATTTGCTTCTTAAATTCCACATATAAGTGAAATCATATGGTATTTGTCTTTCTCTGGCCGATTTATTTCACTTAACATTTTAATTTCTAGCTCCATCCATGGCATTGTGAATAGCAAGATTTCATTCTTTTTTATGGCCGAACAATATTCCATTATATATATATTATATGGTATATATGTAATATCATAGATATAGATATATATGACATCTTAAAATTTTTATTTTAATTACAGTTAATCCACAGTGTTACATTCATTTCAAGTATATAATATTGGAAGTGATTCAACACTTCCTTGCAACATTTCCATTTTTCTATTGATGGACACTTGGGCTGTTTACATTTCTTCACTACTGTAAATAATGCTGCTATGGATACACAGGCACATGTATCCCTTTGAATCAATGTTTTTGTATTCTTTGGCAGTGTGTTTGCTGGATTGTAGTTTAGTCCTATTTTTAACTTTTTGAGAAACCTCCATACTGTTTTCCAGAGTGGCTGCACCAGTTTGCACTCTCACCAACAGAACAGAATTGTTCCCCTTTCTCCATACCCTCACCAACTCCTGTTCTCCTGTTGTTTCTTGTGTTGTTGATTTTAGACATTCTGACAAGTGTGAAGTGATGTCTCATTGTAGTTTTAATTTGCATTTCCCTGATGCTCAGTGATGTCGAGCATCTTTTCAACTGTGTGTTGGCAATCTGTATGTCTTTGTTAGAGAAATGTTTGATGGCTTCTGCCCATTTTCTAATTGGATTATTTTGGTTTTGGGGTGTTGACTTTTAAAAAAATATGTATTTTGTTTTTTGTGTTTTCTTTAAAAGAAAGTGTATTTTTTAAAAGATTTTATTTATTTATTTGACAGACAGAGATCACAAGTAGGCAGAGAGGCAGGAAGAAGCAGGCTCCCTGCTGAGCAGAGAGCCTGATGTGGGGCTCGATCCCAGGACCCTGAGATCAAGACCTGAGCCGAAGGCAGAGGCTTAACCCACTGAACCACCCAGGTGCCCCGAGAGTTGACATCCTTATTGTGTTCCTCACCTTAGGGGAAAGTCTCTCAGTTTTTCCCTGTAAAAGATGATATTCACTGTGTGTCTTTCATATATGGCTTTGATGATATTAAGGTATGTTCCCTCTATCACTACATGGTGGAGAGTTTTTAATCAAGAAAGAATGCTGTATTTTGTCATATGCTTTGTCTGCATCTATTGAAAGGACTGTGTTTCTTGACCTTTTTATTAATATGATGTATTACATTGATTGATTTGCAGATATTGAACTACTCTTGCAGCCCAGGAATAAATCCCACTTGGTCCTGGTGAAAAATCCTTTTAATGTACTTTTGGATCCTATTGGCTAGTGTTTTGGTGAGAATTTTTGCAACCATGTTCACCAAGGATACTGGTCTATAATTCTCCTTTTTGGTGGGGTATTTGTCTGGGTTTTGGATCAAGGTAATGTTGGCCTCATAGAATGAGTTGGGATGTTTTCTTTCCAATTCTATTTTTTGAAATAGTTTCAGAAGAATAGGTATTGATTCTTCTTTAAACGTTTGGTAGAAATCCCCTGGGAGGCCATCCAGCCCTCCACCCTTGTTTTTTGGGAGATTTTTTATACTGCTTCAATTTCCTCGCTGGTTATGGACATGTTCAGGTTTTCTATTGTTTCCTATTTCAGTTTTGGTAGCTTATGTGATTCTAGGAATGCATCCATTTTGCCCAGATTGCCTAATTTGTTGGCATATAATTGTTGGCATATAATGTTGTTGACATATAATATTATTCTCATAATTATTTGTATTTCTTTAGTGTTGACTGTGATATCTCCTCTTTTATTCATGATTTTATTTATTTGGGTCCTTTCTCTTTTTCATAAGGCTGGCGGGGTGGTTATCAATCTTATTCATTCTTTCAAAGAACCAGCGCCTAGTTTCACTGATCTGTTTTACTATTGTTTTGATTTCTAGATCATTTATTTCTGCTCTAATATTTATTATTTCTTTAATCCTGCTGGATTCAAGCTTTATTTGCTATTCTTTTTCCAGCTAGTGTAAGGTTACATTGTATATTTGAGACTTTTCTTGTTTCTTGAGAAAGGCCTGTATTGCAATATAATTCCTTCTTAAGACTGCCTTTGCTGCATCCCAAGAGTTCTGAACTTTGTGTTTTCATTTTCATTTGCTTCCATGTATTTTAAAAATTTTTTAAATTTCCCATTCATTTTTTAGTAGGATACTCTTTAACTTCCATGTATTTGTGGTCCTTCCAATTTTTTTCTTATGGTTGATTCCAAGTTTTAAAGCATTGTGGTCTGAAAATATGCATAGTATAATCTCAATCTTTTTGTACCATTTGAGACCTGATTTGTGACCCAGTATGTGATCTATACTGGAGAATGTTCCATGTGCACTAAAGAATGCTTTAGAATGAAATACTCTGAATATATCTATTAAGTCCATCTGGTCCATTCAAAGCACTTGTTTCCTTGTTGATCTTCTGTTTAGATGACCTGTTGATTGCTGTGACTTGGGTGTTAATGCCCCTCTTATTGTATTATTAAAGATGAGTTTATTTAAATTTGTTATTAATTAAATTAATAATTTATAATTTGTAATTATTATTAAATTGTAATTAATTGGTTGCTCTCAAGTTGGGGGCATAAATATTTATAATTGTTTGATCTTCTTGTGGATAGACCCTTTAATTATGATACATGTCCTTCTTCATCCCTTATTATAGTCTTTGATTTAAAATCTAGTTTGGGGCTCCTGGGTGCCTTAGTCAGTTAAGTGTCTGCTTTGGCACAGGTCATGGGATCGAGCCCCACATTGGCAGTCCCTGTTCAGTGGGGAGTCTGCTTCTCCTACTCCCCGCCCTGACCCCACTCATGCTCTCTGTCACCCTCTCTCTCTCATAAATAAGTTTTTAAAAATATTTCAAAAAATAAATAAAATCTAGTTTGTCTGATGTAAGGATGGCTACTACAGCTTTCTTTTGATGTCCTTTGGCATGATAAATGGTTCTCACCCCCTCGCTTTGAATCTGGAAGTCTCTTTGGGGCTAAAGTGAGTCTCCCGTAAGCAGCATGTTGATGGGTCTTGTTGCTATTTTTTTTCTAATCCATTCTGATACCCTATGTCTTTTTTTTTTAATATTTTATTTATTTATTTGACAGACAGAGTTCACAAGTAGGCAGAGAGGCAGGCAGAGAGAGACGAGAAAGCAGGCTCCCTGCTGAGCAGAGAGCCGGATACGGGACTCAATCCCAGGACCCTGGGATCATGACCTGAGCCGAAGGCAGAGGCTTTAACCCACTGAGCCACCCAGGCACCCCTACTCTATGTCTTTTGATTGGAGCATTTTGTCCATTTACATTCAGAGTAATTATTGAAAGATACGAATTTAGTGCCGTTGTTTTACCAGTAAGGTTGCTGTTCCTGTAGATTGTCTCTGTTCCTTTCTGGCCTTTGTTACTTTTGGGCTGGCTTTTTCCTCAAAGGGTCCACTTCAGTATTTCTTACAGTGCTGGTTTAGTGTTCAGAAATTCTTTTAGTTTTTGTTTTTGCTGGAAACGCTTTGTTTCCTATTTTGAATGACAGCCTTGCAGGATAAAGTGTTCTTGGCTGCGTATTTTTCCCCTTTAGCACATTGAAAATATCATGGCAGTAATACTAAAAGACTAAAGAATACAAACAAAGAAACAAAAAACAATGAATGCTATATACGGTTTTCCCCAAGAGCTGAAGTTTTGTAGACTCTGTGATCAGTAAACTTGGTGCTAACCACTGGTTCCTACTGGTCTTCTGCCAGAGGGGCCTGTTGTGCTGATTCTCAGGTGCCCGTCACTTGTGGAAATGCACCTCCTTTGCCAGGGGGCTGGACTCAGTGTAAGTAAGCTAAGGATTCCACTGTGTGGCGCTGTTTAGCCCCATGAAGGCTTTCAGCACCCTGATCTCTAGCCCAGAAGCTGAAAGTTCATGCCCCCCACTCTTCAGTGAGCCCTCACAGAAAAGCAGTCAATCTCTCTTGTCTCCCTGGTTTCTGTCAGAACTCTGTTCATCCGGCCTATAACCAAGTGTTTTTATCTTGGGCACATGACTGAGTTTCAAAACTCCAAATTTTACCCACTCCTATGGTGCAGATCCATGTTCTTCCTTTGGTGGGGAGGGAGAGGGACTCTCACCGCACTTCTACCTTTTGCTGGACCCCTGCCAAGAAAGTGGTCACACAACCATGCAACAATTCGCAGTTTATGGCAATACCAAGCAGAAAGCCAGCACCAAGACTCAGTTTTCAGCCAACTTCTCCACTCTTACACCTGGAAACTCTCCCTCACTCAGGCACTACCGTTCTTGTGACCCCAGGGGATCCAGAGACTGCCCCACCTGGGACTCTGCCCAGCTTTGCCACCCAAGCACCTTTAAGCCAGGGGCATCCCCCACTGTAGCAGACTTCTAGAAGTTCCAATTTTGCACTCTGCTACTTATAATACTTTGCGGTAGTCTCCTTAAGTAGGCTCCCTCCCCACCCCCATATCCCAAGATATAGCACCCTGGATTCAAGTCTCCACACTTGCTACCTTCCAAGAAATGGTCGCTTTTCTATTTGTAGAATTGCAATGTTTCTTTTATCAGGTGTTTGATTGATTTTTCAGATGTTCAGAATGATTTGATAACTATCTAGCTGTATCAGAAGGACCGGACAAACTTAGGGTCCCTGACTTCTCTACCATCTTAACTCCACCTAGCCACCTTGTGTGTTTTGATAGAAGCATTAGGTCCACTTATATTTAAAGTAACTATTGATAGGTATGTACTTATTGCCATTTGTTATTTTCTGGTTGTTTTTGTATTTTTTTTCTCTGTTTCATTCTTCTTTTGTTTTCTTCCCTTGTGATTTGACATCTTTAGTGTTATGTTTGGATTCCTTTTTCTTTATTTTTGTGTGTCTGTTATTAGCTTTTGGTTTGTGACTACCATGAAGTTCATATAGAACACCCTATGTACAGGGACGCTTGGGTGGCTCAGTGGCTTAAAAAGCCTCTGCCTTCTGCTCAAGTCATGATCCCAGGGCCCTGGGATTGAGGCCTGAGGTGGACTCCTTGCTCAGCGGGGAGCCTGCTTCTTCCTCTCCCACTCCCCCTGATTGTTTTCCCTCTCTATGTATAGTAGTTTGTTTTAAGTTGATGGTTGCTTAAGTTCAAATGAAGTCTAAAAGCAATACATTTTCATTCCCCCATTTTTGTTTTCGATGTCCTATTTTACATGCTTTTATTTTGGGTATCCCATAAGTAATTATTATAAATATATTTGAATTTACTACTTTTGCCTTTTTATTTCATACTATATTTAGAAGTGCTTGATCCACTGCCTTTACTATCTGTTTTGCTTTTACTAGTGATTTTTTTTTCTTTCATAATTGTCTTCTAGTTGTGGCCTTCCTTTTCCACCTAAAGAAGTATGTTTGATATTTGGTAGTGATTAATCCCTTTAATTTTATTTCTCTGGGAAACTATCACTTCTTCAGTTCTGAATGATCACCTTGCCAAGGAAAACATTCTTGGTTGTAGGTTTTTGTCCTTTCAGCACTTTGAATATATCGTGCCATTTTGTTCAGGCCAGTGAAGTTTCTGCTGAAAAATTGGCTGATAACCTAATGGAGTTTCTTTCCCTTGTATGTATCTAGCTGCTTTTCTCTTGTTGCCTTTAATATGCTCTCTTTATGGGGCACCTGGGTGGCTCAGTGGGTTAAAGCCTCTGCCTTCGGCTCAGGTCATGATCCCAGGGTCCTGGGATCGAGCCCCGCATCAGGCTCTCTGCTCAGCAGGGAGCCTGCTTCCCTTCCTCTCTCTCTGCTTGCCTCTCTGCCTACTTGTGATCTCTCTCTGTTAAATAAATAGATAAAATCTTTTTTAAAAAATGCTCTCTTTATGTTTAACTTTTTTTTTTTTAAAGATTTTATTTATTTAAAGAGAGCCCGGGACGCCTGGGTGGCTCAGTTGGTTAAGCGGCTGCCTTCGGCTCAGGTCATGATCCCAGCATCCTGGGATCGAGTCCCGCATCGGGCTCCTTGCTCGGCAGGGAGCCTGCTTCTCCATCTCCCTCTGCCTCTACCTGCCACCTTTGTCTGCAAGACAAAGCTTGCTCTCTCTCTCTAACAAATTAAAAAAAAAAAATTTTAAAGAGAGCCCAACACAGGTCTGGAACTCACAACCCTGCAATCCTGACCTGAGCAGAAATCAAGACTCAGACTTAACCAACTGAGCCAGCCAGGCACCCCTCATTTTTGACATGTTAATTATAATGTGTTATGGTGTGAATCTCTTTGAGTTCATCTTGTTTAGGGCTCTCTGTGTTTTCTGGACCTGGAAGTCTATTTCTTTCCCCAGGTTATGGAAGTTTTTCTTAATATAAGTTTTCTGCCCCTTCCTCTCTCTTTTCTCCTTCTGGGACTTCTATAATACAAATGTTAGTATGCTTGACATTGTCCCAAAGGACCCTTAACCAGTTCTTGTTTTTAAAAAAATTCTGGGAGAGCCTGAGTGGCTCAGTGGGTTGAGGCCTCTGCCTTCGGCTCAGGTCATGATCCCAGGGTCCTGGGATTGAGTCCTGCATTGGGCTCTCTGCTCAGCAGGGAGCCTGCTTCCCCTCCTCTCTGTCTCTGCTTGCCCCTCTGCCTACTTGTGATTTCTCTCTCTGTCAAATAAATAAATAAAATCTTAAAAAAAAATAAAAAAATTCCTTCTTTCTTCTTTGGATTCAGCTTCATGATGCCCACTCTCCTGTCTTACAGGTCACTAATTTGTTGTCCTGCATCCTATAATTTACTTTTTATTCCTTCCAGTATATTTTTCATTTCAGTTACTGCATTCTTTAGCTCTGATTTGTTCTTTTTTGTATTTTCTATCTCTTTATTGAAGTTCTCACTGTGTTCAAATATTCGCCCAAGTTTGGTGAGGATCTTTATCAGGTAGATTGTTTTATTTCCATTTCTCTTAGGTCTTTTTATCAGGTTTATCTTATTCTTTCATTTGGAACATATTCCTCAGTCTCTTCATTTTCTCTGAGTCTTCTATAATTACGTAGATAATCTATGTCTCCCAGTCTTAGAATGGACTTATGTAAAAGGGGTACTATGCAGCCAGACGTTTAATCCCTCTTGGTCACCAGAGCCATAGTCAGACACTCCAGTCGTGTCCTCCGTGTGGGCTATAAGTATCCTATCGTGGCTGGGCGTGACTGCTCCAGGTGCTCTGGTGGGTGGGGCTGGCCCAGGGCCGGCTGACTCTAATGCCAGGCCATGTGCAGGGCTGGCCCCTGGTGTGGCTGACTGAGAGGTCTGGCTCAGACTCTTGTAGGTGTGTTGGAGGGTGGTGGTAGCCCACCTCCATGGGCAGGAGACACTTTGGGAAGTCACTAATCCCTTCTGAGGTTGCCCATCAGGTAAAATGGGGTGGGAGCCAGAGAGCTGACCTTCTTGTCTTTTTCCTGCTCTTAGAAAAGTAGCTTTCAGCGTTTTACCCTTGATGTTGATATAAAGAAATGCAACTGATTTCTGTGCATTGATTTTATATCCTGACACTTTACTGAATTCCTGTACAAGTTCTAGCATATTTGGAGTGGAGTCTTTTGGGTTTTCCACATATAGTATCTTATCATCTGCAAAGAGTGATAGTTTGACTTCTTTGCCAATTTGGATGCCTTTAATTTCTTTTTGTTGTCTGATTGCTGAGGCGAGGACTTCTAATACTATGTTGAATAGCAGTGGTGATAATGGACATCCCTACCGTGTTCCTGACCTTAGTGGAAAAGCTCTCAGTTTTTCTCCATTGAGAATGATATTCACGGTGGGTTTTTCATAGATGACTTTGATGATATTGACGTATGTACTCTCTCTCCCTACACTTTGAAGAGTTTTGATCATTGAAAATAGAAGAAGAGATAAAAAGCTTCCAGGACAAACAAAAACGAAAAGAATTTGTAAACACAAACCAGCTCTACAGGAAATATTGAAAGGGGTCCTCTAAGCAAAGAGAAAGCCTAAAAGTAGTAGACTAGAAAGGAACAGAGACAATATACAGTAACAGTCACCTTACAGGCAATACAATGACACTAAATTCATATCTCTCAATAGTTATCCTGAATGTAAATGGGCTAAATGCCCCAATCAAAAGACACAGGGTATCAGAATGGACAAAAAACAAAACCCATCAATATGCTGTCTACAAGAAACTCATTTTATTTTTTTTAAGATTCTATTTATTTATTTGACAGACAGAGATCACAAGTAAGCAAAGAGGCAGGCAGAGAGAGAGGACGGGAAGCAGGCTCCCTGCTGAGCAGAGAGCTTGATGCAGGGCTTGATCCCAGGACCCTGGGATCATGACCTGAGCCGAAGGCAGAGGCTTTAACCCACTGAGCTACCCAGGCACCCCAAGAAACTCATTTTAGACCCAAAGACACCTCCAGATTTAAAGTGAGGGGGTGAAAAACAATTTACCATGCTAATGGACATCAAAAGAAAGCTGAGGTGGCAATCCTTATATCAGATCAATTAGATTTTAAGCCAAAGACTGTAATAAGAGATGAGGAAGGACACTATATCATACTCAAAGGGTCTGTCCAACAAGAAGATCTAACAATTTTATTTTTTTTAATTTTAATTTTAATTTTTTAAAAGATTTTATTTATTTATTTGTTAGAGAGAGAGAGCGAGCGAGCACAGGCAGACAGAGTGGTAGGCAGAGGCAGAGGGAGAAGCAGGCTCCCTGCCGAGCAAGGAGCCCGATGTGGGACTCGATCCCAGGACGCTGGGATCATGACCCGAGCCGAAGGCAGCTGCTTAACCAACCGAGCCACCCAGGCATCCCGGATCTAACAATTTTAAATATTTATGCCCCTAACATGGGAGCAGCCAACTATATAAACCAATAAATAACAAAATCAAAGAAACACATTGACAATAATACAATAATAGTAGAGGACTTTAACACGCCCCTCACTGAAATGGACAGATCATCCAAGCAAAAGATCAACAAGGAAATAGAGGCCTTAAATGACACACTGGGCCAGATGGACATCAGAGATATATTCAGAACATTCCATCCTGAAGCAACAGAATACACATTCTTTTCTAGTGCACATGGAACGTTCTCCAGCGTTTTACCCTTGAGCATAATGTTAGCTGTGGGCTTGTCATATATGGTTTTTATTATGTTTGGGTACATTTCCTCTTCACCCATTTTGTTCTTTTTTTTTTTTTTTTTTGACATAATCTCTACACCCATCATGGGGCTCAAACTTATAACCCAAGATCAAGAGTCACATGCACCACTGACTGAGGCAGCCAGGTACCCCATACCCACTTTGTTAAGATTTTTGTATGATAAATGAATGTTGAAGTTTGTCAAAGGCAAAAGCATCTACTGAAATTATCATATTATTTTTATTCTTCATTTTGGTAATGTATGTATTGCAGTGAATCATACATGCATCCCTGGAATAAATCCCATGTGATCGTGGTGTATAATTCTTTCAGTATGGTTGAATTTGGTTTGCCCAACAATTTTTTTGAGGATATTTGCATCTATGGTCATCAAGGGAACTGACTTTTATTTCCCTTTCTTTCTTCCTTTTTTTTTGTGTGTGTATCTTTTTCTGGTTTTGGTATCAGAGCAATGCTGGCCTCATAAAGTGAATTTGGAAGTATTTCTTCTAGTTTTTGGAAGAGTTTGAGTAGCAATAATTGACTTTTATATGTTGACTTTATCTGCAACCCTGCTAAACTCATTTATTAGTTCTCATAGGTTTTTTTGGGTATATTCATTAGATTTTCTCCATAGATAAACACTTCTTCTTTTCCAATATGCAAGCCTTCCATTTCCTTTTTCTTGCATTATTGCATTTCTAGAACCTTCTGCATAATGTTGAATAAAAGTGGTGAAAGTAGATAGTCATGCTTTGTTCCCAGTCTTGGGTATTCGGGGAAGAATGTAGGCTTTCACCATTAAATATAATGCCCACTACTGTTTTGTTTTCTACAGATGGCCTTTATTTGAGAAACTTCTTGTTTTTTAATGGCTTGAGTTGCCCTTGGAAATAATCACAGGTGGTGTCATGGAATAAGCAGAACTTCCCACCTCCATTTATTGCAATGAACTTCCCTCTTTGAACTGCTTTTGCTTCCCTCTTTGAACTGCTTTTGCTGCATCCCACAAGTTTTGGTATGTATCATTTCCATTTTTATTTGTTTTAAGGTATTTTTTATTTCTCTTTTGATTTCTTCTTTGACCCATTGGTTGCTCACTAGCATGCTTTTCAATCTCCATATATTTGTGAGTTTTCCAGTTTTCTTCGTGTAATTGGTTTCTAGTTTCATGTTGTTGTGGTTGTAAAAGATGCTTGATATGATTTCTGTATTCTTAAGTTTGAGACTTGCTTTATGGTCTAACATGTAATCTATCCTACAGAATATTCCAGTTGTGTTTGAAAAGTATGTGTATTTGTTGTTTTTGGATGAAATATTTTGTATATGTCTGTTAAGTCCCTCTGGTCTAATTACCAATTAAGGCCAGTGTTTCCTTATTGATTTTTTTGTTTAGAAGATCTATCCATTGACAAAAGTGGAGTATTAAATTCTTCTACTATTATCTATTAAATTCTTCTACTATTATCGTATTGCTGCCTTTTTCTCCCTTTTGGTCTGTTGTTTATATGTTTAGGTGATCCTATTATGGCTTCATAAATATTTACAAACATAATATGTTTTTATTGGATTGACCTCCCCACCCCTTATTTCATACTGATGAAGATTATATCACACTGTTACTCTCACAAGGAAGATGGGGTAATATTAGACCAAGTGACCCTGCCTCTGGACTGAGGATGAGACCAGCTTACTTGAAAGCATATGGTTGCATGGAGAAGGTGTGCATGTCTAAGTTGAAGTTCTATTGGGAAATTTGAATGGGGAATGGATGTCAAGGAGGCAAGCAACCCTTTCCAGTGTACCTGAATGATTGGAGGAAGCCCATTTAGATGAAGTTCTAGTCCCCAACCCCCAGAGGTTGTGGGAAGCAATTCTTTCCTTGGCTTTGAGTACAAATGAAGAAGCATATGGCCTTGGTTCCCACTGACCGTAAAGGGAGTCATCCCGAAAATGAAGCCAGCCATGGGGCTGAAGCACAGGGATTCATACAGAAATGGATAATGAGAGCTGGAGCCCTGACTAATCTACCTGTAAGGTTTAAACTTGGACTTTTCAAGTACCCAAACCATTATTACTTAAGCTAATCTGAGTTGAACTTTTGTTGCTGATTTGTTTTTATTTTGTTGTAAATTAGTATGTTTCTAAACAACAGAATTCTGAGATATGGAGGCTGATAACAGCAAAGGCCAATATTACAATCCATGGTGTTAGGAAAAATAGCACTTTCAGGAAAGAGCCAGTAATGAGAGAGTTATGTCTAGCCAGGAAGTGGGATCAAGGGGATTCAGTCAGATACTTTCTGCCAGGTATTTCTAACTGAGGAGACAAGTCTTTTGAAAGAATGTTGTGGTAGAAAAAATGCAGTGGCTTTACCAACCACTTATTTTTTTCTTCTAGGCACACAGGAAGACTATATTTTCCAGCTTCCCTCCATAGAGGCTGGGATAATGTGAGTGTGACTGAGTTTTAATCTGTGCAATGTAAGCAGATAGTGTTTTCTTCTAGGCTTTACCATGAAACTCATCATATAATCTGCTGTTCTCTCATTTTTCCTTTCTATACTGACTTAGGTTGCTATGTGTCCAAATAGCAGAGTTACAATAAGGATCCTAGGTCCCTGAATTACTATATAGAAAATCATCATTTTGGTTATCTATTGCTGCATAGCAAACCACCTCAAAACATATTATTATTTGTAATGATTCTGTCCATTGACTGGGCTCACCTGGTGGTTCCTATTTGAGATCTCTCATGCAATTACAGGCAATTCTTGGCTGAGACTACAGTCATCCGATGGATCAACTGAGATAGGTGACCTAGAAGGTCCACTCACACTGACAGCTGAGGTTGGCTATCTGCTTGATATGTAGATGGGGCTGTCCACTGGAGTGCCTACATGCGGCTCTCTATGTGGCTCAAGATTCTCTTAGCCTGGTGCCTGGGTTCCAAGAGGAAGCATCTTGGAAGTGTATGTTCTAAAAGGCAGGAAGTAGCCAACAATTTAAGGACTTTACCTGGAGTGGCACAACATCATTTCCACCATATATTTTTAAAGATTTTTTAAAAATTTATTTATTTGTCAGATAGAGAGCACAGGAGTGAGCACAGGCAGACAGAGTGGCAGGCAGAGGCAGAGGGAGAAGCAGGCTCACTGTTGAGCCAGGAGCCCGATGTGGGACTCGATCCCAGGATGCTGGGATCATGACCTGAGCCGAAGGCAGCTGCCTAACCAACTGAGCCACCCAGGCATCCCACCATATATTTTTAAAAGATTTCATTTATTTGTTTGAGAGAGAGAGAAACAGAGTATGAACAGGGTGAGGGGCAGAGGGATAAGCAGACTCCCTGCTAAACAGAGAACCCGATGTGGCGCTCAATCCTGGCACTCCAGGATCATGACCTGAGCAGAAGGCAGACACTTAACACTTAACAACTGAGCCACCCACGTGCACCTCCACCATATTTTATTGATTGAGGTAGCCACCAGGCCTGCCTTGATTCAATGGAGAAGTAAACTCTACTTCTTGATGGGGGAGTGGCAAAGTTACTTTGCCAAAGAGAATATGGTATTTATTGGTGACATTGTCATAACCATCCTTGGAAATGTAATATGCCATACCCTTCCACCAAATGCTTCACTGGACTATGACATGAGGAAGATATAAACTTATCTTAATTCACTGAGATTTTGAGGTTATTAGTTTACCCTGTCATACATCACATTAAAAATGCTTTTGAGTATAATTGACACACAATGTTACATCAGTTTCAGGTGTACAACATAGTGATTCATCATCTCTGTACGTTATGCTGACTACCACAAGTGTAGCTACCATTTGTCACCATACACTACTACTATTGAATCATTGACTATATTCCCTGTGCTGTATCTTTTATTCCCATAACTCATTCATTCCATAACTGAAAACCAGTAACAGACATAACATTGTGTTAACGGGCAACTACCTTTTTTTCTCTGGGATTCACAATAATACCTCTTCCCAGCTTGGGCAAAGAACCTTCCACTACAAATGAAGATAATATTACTTAAAACAGAATAATCAGTCCTAGATGCAAGGAGGAACTTGCTACCTCCACTTGCAAAGCCATTGGTTGTACCAAGTTCCAGGTGCCACATTGAAGGTCTGGCTTGAGTTGCACTGGAAAATAATCACAAGTGATGTCATGGAACAAGCAGAACTTACCACCACCAGACATCTGGTTAGTTCAAGTCAGGCATCCATCTCAAATCCTAGGTTCTATCATGCAAATTCAAGATCTTATTTCAAATGCCAGTGTGTTTTCCAAATATGTTCCCCCTTCACCTAATTTCCAGTATAGCAAGTATCCAAATAAATTTTATATATTGCATTACTTTTAAATATCCCTCAAGAGATTCTTAGAGCCCCTGTGTAGACCTCTTTATGTAGGTATACTTCAAATCCATCTCAAATTCTTTGCATGGTAGGTAGATACTGGTCAAGAGTATAGTCTCACATTTCTAGAGTCTTCTTAGAAGAAGACACTTCTTAGAGTCTTCTTTCTGTAGTTTTGGAGTCTACAGAGCTGGTATCAAGGAGAGTTTATGGCTACTGTTGTTTTCTCTAGTTTGTATGATGTTCTGTAGAAACTCTCCTTGGATTTTCTATACATACAGTCTAGGAGAGCCCACCCATTCTCAACAACTAGTAAGGTAGAAGTAGTTTCCTTGGTCCAGAAGATAAGTTTGAACACAGACCATTTTTCTGAATATATCAGTCTGTATTGAGATCAGTCAGATAAGTTCTCTGGGTTGATGCAAAAAAATAAGGGGGCGTGGGGGGCAGTTTTTGCTGTAGAGCCTTCAGTGTTTCAAGGTTGGAACTCACACACTACTTTTGGACTTTTGATGGGTATAAGGAGGCCAGCTTAAAGGGCATGACCTGTGCAGTTGCACTGAACCTGCTCTTAACCAGAGCTCTATGCTAGGTTTAATACTCTGCTGTTGGCTTTCGTGAAATTCTTAATAATTTTTTAGCTTTTTCATTTTGCACCGGGACTGGAACATGATATAATCGGTCCTGAGTACAGAGACTTTCATTTCCTCTTTCCAATCAAACCCATCAGTAGCTGTCTAATCACGTCCTAGGGTACTACTGATGTCTTTGGGATAAAATTCATCTGAATGTAACCTAGGAATTGCCAGAGAAGTTATATCTTCTGATAATAGGTGATGCTAAGGCCAGAAACTTTAGAATATTCACAGAATCAAAAACAGTGTATCTCTGGATACTGTGCTTCTATTCCATTCCATTCCACAAATTGTTACTAAACACTCTCTAGGAATGAGGACACAGTTCAACAGAGAAACTCATCAGGGACCAGTGGAGTGAATGACGTGGAGACGAGTTTGGAGAGGCTTGCAAGTCAAATCCGGCACGGTGTATCTGCTTTTCACAGATTTTATGTGCCTCCTTGGATTTTTCTCTGGACCGTTAGCGGCTTGTTTCACCCAAAAACCTGAGTTTCCTTTCATTAAGTCTGATGAATTCCATACTCATTCACATATATGCTTTGTTTTCAATTCCTTTTAAAAAGTTTACTTTAAAAATGAGTAAATCATGGGGTGCCTGGGTGGCTCAGTTGGTTAAGCATCTGTCTTCGGCTCAGGTTATGATCTCAGAGTCTCAGGATAGAGCTCCTGCTCAGGCAGGAGTCTGCTTCTCCCTCTGTCCCTCCCCCTGCTCCTGCTGTCTCTCTCTCTCCTCTGCATGTGTAGGCTCTCTCTCTCTCAAATAAGTAAATATAATCTTTAAAAAAATGAGTAAATCAGGGGCACCTGGGTGGCTCAGTGGGTTAAGCCTCTGCCTTTGGCTCAGGTCATGGTCTCAGGGTCCTGGGATTGAGCCCCGCATCGGGCTCTCTGCTCGGTAGGGAGCCTGCTCTCCCCCCCACCCCCGCCGCCACCGCCTGCCTCTCTGCTACTTGTGATCTCTCTGTCAAATAATTTTTAAAAAATGAGTAAATCAGGTAAAGTGTTTTAAAGTGTCAGTACATGGTGAACACTTAATGCTATCAATTCTCTGAGCTTGGATTCCTTTAAAAAAGAGTTTGAGGTTAAAGCTTAAGTCCTAACATTTTATTGGTATGTCTAATCCTAGGGAAGCAAGGATGATGGAAGAGGGACATGGGGCAGGCCAGGAGAGCACAAAGATGGCAGTGCATTACCGCACTGCTGAAGGTGAACATGCTGCCAGCAGAGACCTGACTAGGGTTTTCTCCTGAGGGGTAATAGCTGGCCACCAGGTAGAAGGTTGGTCATCTTCTATTTTGGAGAAAGTTGTGATTCTGGATTGGGGCTTGCCTTTTTTGCTCAGTTTCTTTGCTTGCATCGCCAACTGAAGGTTCACAGAATGTCCCACTGATGATAAGACTGCCTTGATAAGAGGCATGTTTTATGGCAGAGATGATGAGACAGTTGGTGAAACATGGAAGTATTTATAGGTGCTACCTACCCTGTACCTTACGAGTAGCAGATGTCCTGAGAGAATGGCAAAGTCTATTGAGCACTCATGAACTTAGGCTCAACATCCTGGAGGCTGAGGTGCTGATTTCCAGTAAAAGGTATATGAGGTTGAACCAACAGCTGATCTGTATTGCTGTACCCATTAGTTAGAGTACACGGCTCAGGGACTGAGGGGAGAAAGTAGGATTGGCTCCCTGCGCATCACTCCCAAAGATACTTTTGGCATCTGTGCTTAGTGTTTCCTCAACTGTAGGCTCTTAAGAGACCCTGGCTCCCAGGGTGGGAAGCTGTTGATTGAGTTAGTAGCAACTAACTCATTCAAATTTGGGTTCCTCATGCCTGTGAACTTGGGAGGCAAAGAATATTTACGTTAGGGCAACCCTGTTGGGGCCTCTCTTACTCCTGAGAGCTTTTTCTGTGTCTTCACTTAATTAACTTTTCTATCACTTTACTCACTCTCCGTTGTCTGCGAGATTCATTCTTCCACTAGAACCTAGCTCTCTTGCTTCATTTTGGTGCTGAGATCCAGGATCACTTCCACCAAAGGGTGAGTAAAAGCGGACACTTTTCTTTTCCTTCCTGGGAGACATATCTCCCTTAGATGACCTCTTCTCATAAACAGCAAAACCATGCACTTGTGAGTCAGTTAAAGGGGAATAGTGTGGCTGGTGGTTTTAAGTTTCAGGTGATGGGCTTCTGGACAAGGTTTGGTCAAGCCCCCCTCCTCAAAAGAAGGGAATGTTGGCCTAATCCTGCCCAGTTCTGCTCTCTGTTCATTGGCTTTTCTTAAATGTCTTTCTTCTACCTCAGGGACTGCCTATAGTGGGGCCTTTCTTAGTCTCTGGTGATCATTATGCCTGTTTAAACACAGATTCATTTCAGGAAAGGTGTTGCCTATGTACATAGAAGGTTTTTTACATTTAAGATGTCTTTTGTGAGAACTTAGGTTAGGAGGAGAATCTTTGCCTCATTTTTGCTGCCCCCTAAGACATATGTTTTTCTGTTATGTACAGTTTAGGTTCAGTCAGGGCCAAGAATCAAAACCCAGTTATTGGCAAATAGGGTTAGAGCTATCTCTTTATTTGTAAAGTTGGAAGGAGCAGAATATTTCCTGCGCATACTCCCCTTGGAATACTTTGGGCATTAAGGAGGGAATTACAAACTCCCAGCCATTTCCTCAATTGGTTGCATTAGCAGCTGGGGCTTTAATGGGTCATATAATTGAGGCTTTCTTGTTCTAACGATAAAAATGTGCAATTATGATGATGCTAAATCTCGATGTCTGTACTCCTCAACAGGGCCATGCTTGTAAATGGGACCTCAGGTATATGGACAGAAAAAGCGCCCAGAGGTAAGGTGAGGCAACAGAATCAAATCAAAGTTTAAGCTGTCAGTCCTGCTTAGCCTTTATGATTGGGCCAGACTGGGTAGGGGGAGGGGATAGGGGGTGGGGAGGGGGAGGGGTGTGAAATCTAGAAGAGAAAAGGAGGATCAGGTGACAGATGGGTAAGAGTGGCTACTCCCGCTGGGCTGAGCCCACCTCAACCCAAGATGTTAGACCATTTTTTCACCTTGGATAGGAAACCACAGGACACCTTGGTTCCCAGGGGAGAGCTGCTATGTAGGGATGCCTTCATAGTCACCTCTCTATAACAGGTACAGGGTAATTCCTATCAGGGTTGCAAGATGGGAAACAACATTCTCCGTGGGGACTCCTCTGGAATGCATACTGCAAAATGGGATAACTTCCCCTTATAAAAGTTTCTAGTGTTTTCCATGGGTTGGTTAAACACGACAGGGTCTTCAACGCAAGGTAAAAGAAGGTGTGGCTTTTGCAGCTAGGCATGGTCTCTTCAGTTCCCAAGGACTCTCCCTTGGGATGCCTTTTAACCCACTGGAAAAAAACTGGATTGCAAGTTGAGGAAAGGATTGAGTTCCTCTAACATTCACTGCATGGCTGCAGTGGGATCAGGTGTCTCCTTCCAGGGAACAGGGCAGAGAGACTGAGGTACCCTGGATCCATCCAGGCTCTCTGAGTTTTAAATCAGGACCCTGACATAAGAGCCTCTTGCAGATTGCATTTACCCAAACTTGTTGGCTAGTGAACTCCTTCCTGACATATTGGATAATTGTCTACATAGGCCTCCTCCAAATAAACCCAGGTTGCTGGAGGAGACACAGGCCACCCCCAGCAAAGGGGATTCTGACTCTCTCTCTCACTGTTCCTCTTAATAGAAGTGAAGGCTTGTCCCTCATTCATTTCCCAGGTTACTGGCTATAATTGGGGCCAATTGTGGTTAGTCTACCTCAGGACAGGGACTTTAAGGAATATTCCCAAGCAGCTGCCAAAACTCCCTTTGTTTCAGGAAAACAACACCTCTGCATCTACGTTGAGATTAAGTATCTCTCCAGATACGAATCTGCTGTTTGATTCTTTATTACATTGCTCTTGAACCAGTGCAGAGTTATTTTTCCTTCTCTGTCCTAAAACTGGGAAAACTTACGTAGAGCCACTACGTCAAATTTTTCCTCATCCTCTTATCCATTAATTTGTTCTTTGGTTACATGCCAGTTTTAAAGTATGTCCACAAATTCTTTGACACAATTCCTTGGAAAGGTGGAGGCTAAGTCTCAGCCACTTACATGTGGGCCATAGGTAGGGACTTCCTTGGAACAACAGAATGTGGCAGAAGTCATAATTTGGGACTTCAAGGCTAGATCGCTAAAAAAAATATTACCATTTCCATTTGCTCTCTCTTGGATGGTCCACTTGGGAGGTTAGTTGTCATGATGTGAGAATATCCAAGTAACCTTGCAAGACGCCCCCATGGGGAAGGACAAAGACTGCCTACCTATAGCCAGCACAAACTTGCCAGCCACGGGAGAGACACACCATGGAAGTGCATTCTCCTGCCCCACCTAAGTCTTCGGATAGCTGTGGCCCTGGCTGATGTCTTGACCGAGATCTCATGAGTGACCCCCAACCAGACCACTCAGCTAGGCCACTCCCAAATTCCTGATCCATAGAAACTGTGATAGATAATACATGAGTATTGTTGTCTTTAAGGCACCAAGTTTAGGGGCAATTTGTTAAGTAGCAGTGATACGGTTATCTTGCCAAGACAAATGTTATTGAGCATTTTTGAAATTTAAAATCAATTAATTAACATATAATGTATTATTTGTTTCAGAAGTAATAGGTCTGTGATTCATCAGTCTGACACAATTCACAGCACTCACCATAGCACATACCCTCCCCAGTGTCTCTCACCCAGCCACTCCATCTCCCCCAAACCCCCTGCAACCCTCAGTTTGTTTCCTGAGATTAAGAGTCTGTTATGGTTTGTCTCCCTCTCTGGTTTGGTCTTGTTTCATTTTTTCCTCTCTTCCCCTATGATCCTGTCTTTTTTCTTAAATTCTACATATCAGTGATATCATATGATAATTGTCTTTCTCTGACTTATTTTGCTTAGTATAATATCCCTTAGTTCCATTCACATCTACATTTCATTTTCTGATGGCTGTGTAATATTCCATTGTATATACATACCATTCTTTATCCATTCATCTGTTGATGGACATCTGGGCTCTTTCCATAGTTTGGCTGTTGTGGACATGGCTGCTTTAAACATTGGGGTGTGGGTGCCCCTTGGGATCACTACTTTTGTGTCTTTGGGGTAAAGACCCAGTAGTGCAATTGCTGGGTTGTAAGGTAGCTCTATTTTCAACTTTTTGAGGAAACTCCATGCTGTTTTCCAGAGTGGTTGCACCAGCTTGCATTCCCACCAACAGTGTAAGAGGGTTCCCCTATCATATTCATCCTTTTGCATGTATGTTTGCTGCCCATCATGATCCCATGGAGCTTTACCATAAGCGCCTGGACTGACCCTTGGTTAGATTCTAACTGCCACACAGAGCGCCACCCTATTTCAGCAGGAAGCAGCCACAGTCGTCATTGTTCCATTCCCTAATGGCAGTTAGGGTTACTATTCCAGGAGGGGAATGAGTGAAGGGCGGGGGTTGGGTGCTAGATAGGGAGAGATATATAGGGGGCTAAGTGACCAGGCTCAGAGAAATCCCCAAAATGTGGAGGTGTGTGGGAACCAGAAATTAGGGGACAAATTGGACCACGCTGCCCTAGGCCTTGTGTGAGTTGGGTTGTGTTGGGGTGGGTGTCTTTATTGGTACTGTGACCAACAAAGAGTAACCAGCCTCTACAAAGGGAGTAAGCCATTGAAGGTGTTAACAACAGAGATGTTAAAAGGAATTAAATTCCTAGTGAGGTACCTGGTTGGCTCAGTCCTTTGGCTCAGGTCATGATCTCAGGGTCCTAGGATTAAGTCCCAGATGGGCACTGCCATGGAGCCTGCTTCTCCGTCTCCCACTCCCCCTGCTTGTGTTCCCTCTCTCGCTAACTCATTCTGTCAAGTAAATAAATAAAATCTTAAAAAAAAAAAATCAAGGGGGCACTTGGGTGGCTCAGTGGGTTAAAGCCTCTGCCTTCGGCTCAGGTCATGATCCCGGGGTCCTGGGATGGAGCCCCGCATCTGACTCTCTGCTCAGTGGGGAGTCTGCTTCCTCCTCTCTCTCTGCCTGCCTCTCTGCTTACTTGTAATTTCTATCTGTAAAAAAAAAAAAAAAAAAAAAAAATCAAGGATTTAAGTTCCCTAGTTAGCTGGTTGACCAACCCCGAAGGCCCTCGTTGGCAACCCTGTCACAACCCTATCAGGAGCCCCCTCACTTTTGAGAGCTTTTCTGTATCTTCACTTTATAAACTTCTATCATTTTACTTAAAAACAAAAGTTACTTTATTGGCAGGTATTCACCATGAGCCATATCTCAGGTTGCTGCTCCACAGCGGAAGCAGGAATTTATATGAAACACAGGATCTTTACTGGACTGTCTCTTGTTGCTCTTTTCCCTTTTATGGCTGCAGATGGTGAATTTCAGCAAACATGGCTGCCAACCTAGATGAACAGAAATGCCCCCCAAGAGTGCAGGAAACCAGTACAGAGGAGCAGGATGGTGGGTATCCATCGCAGCTTGGCCAGCTGTACCATCAAGGACTCCAGCTTGGTTTGCTAACCATTTTAAAGTCTTTTGAGGAGGATACACAGTTATCTTGTATCTCCCCTGTCAGAAAAGAAGGGAGGGATTTAGCCTCGAATATAAGAGGGTACAAGCTGGCTCTGAGTGAAGCAAGTGCTGAAGTGACAGGCTTTCGTTGATGCAGCATCTAGAGCTCCCGCACACGCATTGGGTTCTGGTCAGAGTGGCCCCTAGCCATAGCTTGTGCTTTTCAGTGGTTGGGGAGACTGTTGCTGCTGCTATCCTTGCTCCTCCAGACTGCGGGCTTGTGGGTATACTCCGAAGTTATACCTGTGCCATGCCACATACCTGGTATTTCCTGCCCTGGGGACTGCGTGGAGCTGCTGAGGTATACAAGTAACCTGGAAGTGTGAGGGAGTCCTCCTCCACATGGAGGGACTTTGACAGATGGAGACAGGAGCTAGCTCTTAAATTCTTCCTTCCTCACCCAGAGAGATGTCTGAGAAATATGTTCACTTCATAAGACATCAGTGCAGAGATAGCAAACCAATTGTTGTTCTAAGCTGTGGCCACCTTGGTAATACACTTCATATATTGGCTTTCCTTTCCTGTCCCACTCCCTTCTCCCATTGGTTCTGTTTTCTAGGCTTGAATTTTCTAGGATTGAATTTCTAGGTCTTAGTGCCTAAGCTTTTTGCCTCAAACTCAGCTTTTTATGAGAACCAGGCAAAGATTGTTGATACCATTTATGAAGTGCTTACTATATACTGGACACTGTTGCAAGCACTTTACAGTAAATTTTTTGCAAAATATATATAACATGAAATTTGCCATTTTAACCATTTTTAGGTGTAGAACATTATTTAAAAGTAACTTGAAAGTTAGGGTGAAACATACATAGAGACAAGTAAAGGATTATTATGTGGATAGCTCAATGGATTTCTGTAAGTTAAACATCTGTTCAAAGATTTATTTACTTGAGAGAGAGCTCAAGTGAGCCCACAGGGTTGGGGGAAGGGCAGAAGGAAGGAGAGAAAAAGAGAATCTGGTGCGGGGCTCAGTCTCATGACCTGAGCCGAAATCAAGGGTTGTGGGTTGCTTAACTGACAGAGCCACCCGGTCTCCTCAGATTTTCTTTTTAGTGATGTCCTTATGATGTCTGTGTTAAGGTAATTTTGTCCTCATAAATAACATTGCAAAATGCTCTATGTTCTTCTAGTCTCTGGAAAAGTTTGTATAAGACGGATGTTCTTTCTTTCTTAAATGTTTGGAGACATTCATCAGGAAAGCAATCCTGGCTTGAAATGTTCTTCATGGGTGAATTTTAATTAATAACTTGATTTCTTTAATAGATATGAAATTACTCATATTTAAGTTTTTCCTTATATTATTTCTGTTAAATTGTCAAGAAATTTGTCAGTTTCATCTAAATTTTCAAATTTATTGCATAAAGTTTTTCCTAACATCCTCTTATTAACTGTCTAATGTCTCATGTCTAATGTCCTCTTTTTCATTTTGGATATTGATTATTTGTGTCATCTTTTATTTTCTTGATCAACTTGACTAAAGGTTTGTTATTAGTTTTTATAAAAAAGATGCAAATTTGACTTTTCTCCCATTTATTTTTATTTATTTATTTATGAGAGACAGAGAGGGAGAGGAAGAGAGCCTGATGTGGGACTTGATTCCAGGATCATGAGCTGAGCCAAAGGCAGATGTTTAACAGACTGAACCACCCAGGTTCTATTTTCTTCCATTTCAATGATGTCTGTTATTGATGTCTCTTTATTATTTCTATTTGTTTTTCTGGAATTTAATTTGCTTTTTCAGCTTATCTGGATTCACATTTAGATAATTAATTTTCAGTCTTTTAAAAATTTCTAATATTTATATTTAATGCTATCTTTTTTCTTCAAAAAAAAAAAAGAGTCTAGAATCTCTTCTAGCATCTGGCCTTTTTTCTTTCCCACGTACCTGTCATGCTTTTTTCCCCCTTGTATTTTTAATTTTTCCTTTTTTTCTGTGCTTCACTTAGTAAAAATTGCAGAACACTAGAGATCAATGTTAATAAAGAACAGTTACCTCATTTCTATTTCATATTTGTAGAGACTTTTTCCCAAGATTACTAAGAATAGTGCTTTTTATGACTCTGCAACTGTTTGAAGGAGGCAACAACCATTTAAAACATACATTCTCTTTGGTTTAGGGATAAATTCAGATACATTAAACTGCAAATTTATATTTAAGCCTGGGTTATATGGTAGAGTGGTCATTACTGAAATGGATTCAAACTTAGAGTTTTTCGGTTTTATGGGTAAGCTTTTTATCTGTAGCAATAATAGAGAGGTGAGGGCATTACTTTTAGTGAACTGGGTCAAGGGATGCTATATTCTGCAAGGAGGGGACAGCACGGTGCACGGGCCAATGGTTCTGTGTCTGCACAACTCTCTGAAGACTCATTGGATATTCATGTAGGTGATATAACTGGTTTTTGTTTTGTTTTGATTTAGAGAGGGGGAGAGAGAGGAAAGAGGGGTAGAGAGAATCTTAAGCAAGCTCGATGCCCGGCCCACAGCCCCACACAAGTTTGGATCTCAGGACTCTGAGAGCATGAGCTGAGCCCAAATCAAGAGTCCCACCCCTCACCGACTGAGCCACCCAGGTGCCCAGTGATAAATTTTACTTTATACCCGAACTCTCTTACATATGAACGATTAAGTTTTTTTTTTTTTTTTTTGCATGGCTTAGAGAGTCTGAATTCTCCATGAATAGTACACGGAAGGAATATTGTTTTGTTTGGAACTTTATGGAGAGTTAGTCACCATTTTGGAAAATCGCATCAACCACCGTACTCTGCCTATGGTATTTCTGTCTGCTATACCGCTCACGTACACTGTGTCAGCAGTACAATACACTGTGTGTGTTTAAGAGGATTCCACACACAGACGGAAGCACCCCCATCACCCCGCTGGTCCACGGTTCACAGCCTAACAATATTGTCAGACATTGCTTTTCCTTTTTTCAAGTTAGAGCATTGCCGTTCATGTTGATTTAAAAATAAGTGTCTCTATACGGCATTAGGTACCAATTTTGGCCCAAGATAAACGATTCCATTTTGGGACTTTCATTATTAAAAGAGAGATCTGGAGCCTGATAGGTTGAGAACAACTTGGGTAGAATCACGGTGTTTGCTAGGATTGAGTTCAACACACAGAAAAGACCCAGCACAAAGAAACCTTTTTATGACTATAATTTACTGTTATCTTAAACGCGTCCACTGTTCCCTCAAGCGGCTTTCGTCACCGCCAGCGGATAGCCTGCGGCCGGAACGGTTACGCCCCCAGTCGGAGGCACTCCTCAGCAGTCCTGACTGAGACTCCGCCCGGAACCTTGGTGCCGTGACGCAGGTTTCCGGCGGGCTTCTTAGAGTGCCGAACAGCTTTGGGCCGAAGGACCATGAGAGGGCCGGAGTTGGGTCCCGAACCTACGATGGAGGGGGATGTTTTGGACACCCTGGAGGCGCTGGGGTGAGTATTCCCGGGGACGCCCTTTCCCTGAAAACGTAAGCTCTCCCTCCGCCTGGCTGCTGCGGTCTCCTGCCCGGGGGCCTCCGCTGGGCTCCGGCATCTCGGTGGAGGCCTCCTTCCCCGCCTGCTCCCGCCGGCGCCGACGGAGTTAAGAGGGAGGTGGGAGAGAAATCCGTTTAGGGGGTGGAGCAGGGCCGGAGAGCTGGGGCTTGTGGCCCCCTCTTCCAAACTCCTGGCCTCGAAACTCCGTAGCCAGGAGCCGCGTGTTGGCGTGGAGCAGCAGGGCTAGCACCAGCCCTTCCGAGGAGCGTGTCCTTGCCCGACGGGTGCTATTTGTGTTGACATAGTTGTCCCGCCTGGGGCTGTGGGGTGCTGGAACCCCGACTGCGGCTGGGGGCTGTTGTCTCCTGCCAGGTACTACCTGTGGCTTAATTAGGGCCGGGGAGTGAATCTCTTGCTTCCTTGACCAGACCAAGTGTCCAAGTTAAGTGTGGGGCCCTTCATTCAACCGTTTCATCCGTTTGTTAATTGCATATTACTGTGGCGTTAATATGCATTAATTAATGCATATTTATGTGCTAGGCAGAGGAAGGAGATAGTTTGCAGATTACCAGTAGCTCACATACTTGTTGAGGGTTACAAAGAGTCTACCGGAATTTACAATTCAGAATGCTAAATGCTGTGAGAACTCCTGGAATGATATTAAATACTCGGAGCACGGGGATCAATGCATGCAAAGTAGTCTCCCTCAGCCTGTTTTTAGTTATCTGTTGTCATCCCAAACTATCTTGCCCTGTGTATTTATTTAGCCTCTCTGGTACTGCCAACCCCCCCCCCCCCCGCCCCGTCCCCCACGCTCCAGGAAATCAGGTGCCTTTACCTGTCTTGTTCCAGCAGCCTCCTACAGTGGGGTCTGGGAGAATAAACAGCGGTTGAATAAATGGGTAAATGAAGAGAAGTTCAAAGAAGAGAGTGCATAGAGGTAGACATAGGGGCAGATAGGTTAGGATCAAAAAATACACCTTACTTAGAGAGATTGGAGCCATCTGCAAATTGTTTGCCTTGCCAAATGCTGGAATTTCTTGAATGGGAAAGGCTGTGCCTTTGCACTTTACAGTTCTGTAGTGAAGTTTGAAAACCCCACCCCCGCCTTTATTTTTTTCTAAAACTGCACTTGGTCTCTTCTATCAGTTGCTTCTTGTGGACCCCAGGATTATCTACTTTGTGATGTAACAAAGCCTTGCACTTAGTAGATAGGTCTAGGATAAATGTTTGTCAGCTGAACTGAGCCAGTGATCATTTAAGGGGCATTTTTATTCTGTGAAATCTCTTGGAAATTTTCACCTGACTTGGTTAAGGAGGTAAGCAAAACAAGTTAAAATACTTACTAGAAGTGTGTAGACCCCAAATAGTTTCAGATTCCAGGGCCTCCAGATAAAAATAGTATGATTCTGTTAGTAGTTTATGACAAAGAGAAAGTCAGTGCTTTTTTTCTCTTATTTCATTCCTTGAATTTCTTTCTTTTTTTTTTTTTAAGATTTATATATTTATTTTAGAGGGGCTGGGTGGAGAAGCAGAGGGAGAGGGAGACAGAACCCTGAGCATAGACCCTCATGACCCTGCGATCAGGACCTGAGCCAAAACCAAGAGTCAGATGCTTAACTAACTATGTCACCCAAGTGCCCCGAATTTGTTTCTTTTGTAGGCATTTTGAAAAATGAACTTTGCGGGGCACCTGGGTGGCTCAGTGGGTTGAGCCTCTGCCTTCGGTCGGTCATGATCTCAGGGTCCTGGGATGAAGCCCTGCATCACATCAGGCTCTCTGCTCAGCAGGGAGCCTGCTTCCTCCTCTCTCTCTGCCTGCCTCTCTGCCTACTTGTGATCTCTGTCTGTCAAATAAATAAATAAAATCTTTAAAAAAATGAACATTGCTATGAACTTGACTTTTATCAAGGAAAATTAGTTTCAGATTATTCCATATGAAAAGTAAAACAGTTTATATACTTTAGAATTGATTTTTCCTGGAATAGCTGAGGACAAAATTTTGAAGTTGATTTTTTTTACAATGATAATGAAATGTGGAAAGTGGTATTTACTTGCAATATGTGTTGTATTTGAACACTGTTGTAAAATACCCATTTAGTTTGTGAATAATGCATTTTCTGTTGTGACTGGACATTTAGCATATTAGTGAAAGTTCTTTAGTTTATAAGGTAAAATTGGAAATTAAAGGGAGGAGTTAAAAGGGAAAATGTGTGTGAAAGAAGAGTTCAGTGATACACATGAAAACTGGGTGGAGATAACTTTGTTTCCTCATCTGAAAGGAGGAGGCTGAAGCACATGATTTCAGAAGTCTTTTTTTAGTTCTGACCATCTATGATTTTGTAAGGGGATCTCTGCCCTGGTTGTGCATCAGAATCATATATGGAGCTTGTAAAATGTTCCAGTCTGTTCTGTACGATATTGACTGGATCGTGACCTTAAGGGGTACAGTACGGCATGCATATTTTTAAAAATCTTCACATCTTAGTTTGGAATCAGTGTTAGGGGTGGAAATTTATTTCAGTTATTTATTGAGTACAACTCTATGTTGAAAACTGCTCTGAGAAGTTATTTGTGCGCAGGACAGAATTGATCTCTGTCCCTGTGGAGCTTACAGTCCAGTGGAAAAACAGATGTGATCACACAAATACTATAAACCTTAATAAGCTCTTCAAAGGAAAAGAGCAGGGTGACATGACATGACAGGAGGTGGACAGGAGTAAACTAGGTAAGATTCATAGGAAAAGAAGACAAGGGTGTTCTTAAATAGGGAATAAAAGATGAAAGCTCTTTTTTTTTTTTTTAAGATTTTATTTATTTATTTGACAGACAGAGATCACAAGTAGGCAGAGAGGCAGGCAGAGAGAGGGGAAGGGAAGCAGGCTCCTCGCCCAGCAGAGAGCCCGATGCGGGGCTCGATCCCAGGACCCTGGGATCATGATCTGAGCTGAAGGCAGAGGCTTTAACCCACTGAGCCACCCAGGCGCCCCAGATGAAAGCTCTTGAAGTGGAAAGGAACTTGCTTAATTAGAATAACTGGAAGGGGGCCCATGCACCTGGAGAGCAGAGAGCAATGGCCAAGATAGTGGAAGATCTGATTGAAGAGTTAGGGGAGGACGAAGGCATACAGCACTTTTTAGGCTGTGTTGTGGATTTTGTTCTTTGTTTTAACAGCAGTGGGGCATGTTTGAAGGATTTTAAATAAAAAAGGGAGAGATCAGATATCTAGTTTGAAAAATTATTTCAGTAAGGTGGAGGTGCTTGGAGAATTTAGTAGAGTTTAGTAGTCAGGGCAAGAAGTGATGACTGCTCAGTGGAGGTGGATGTGGAAAAAAGTGCACACTGTAGAACTTAGTGAATGATTGGATATTAGAGCTGAAGGGGATGACAGTATCAAGGATTCATTTCTTCAGTAAGTATTGAGAACCAAAATGAAATGATACACCTTGGAATCTAATTTGGAAAGGGAAGAAAATGAAGATAGCAGGGAGGTAGGAAATACAGAGAATATGGAGTGACCAATGGGATGGAGGTAGAAATGAGATCCAAGGAGAGTTGAAGGTGAGTGGTCAAAAGAGCAAGCTAAAAGAATAGGTAGTAGGTTGTGGTCAGGGAGTGACAGGTTTGATTTAGTGATTTCGGAGGTAGAGTAGTTCCTGGTGATGGCAATGTCTAAGGGGTGCCTCACTGACATGTCATGGCAAAGGTCTGAAAAGATGAATTTCAGGAATTGAGAGCTCAGGATATTGCATAGGATATGCATACAGGCAAATAGCAGAAATGGGATTGGAGAGAAAAACAGCACAGGGAATTTTGGGGAGTATCCAAGCAATTAATAGGTGAAAACCACAAAAGGGAGAGTGGTAAGTCTGACTGGCCTGCGCCTAAAAAGAGAAGGAGGTATTTATAAGATGGTGGGGGACCAATAATATGGATACTGTTTTGGGAAGCAAGGAGGGCAAAAACCCTACCATATGTCCTTTAAGAACTTTTAGAGAGTAAAATCACCAAAGCTAGAGGTGGTAGGGATAATCTTTCTGATTATCAATCTAGGACAGTTGTTTGTAGATGAAACATAGTGGAAGAGTTTGGGTCAGTAAGTGGAGAGCTGAATCAGAGGCAAGCCAGTAGGGCATACAAATGACAGAGGGAAGGAAAGGGTCTCATGTTTTATATGTGCTAATGGAAATGGAATAGAGAAAGTAGATTAGTCATTGCCTGTGTCTTTGTGAGGGTTTGCCAATGGCTCTAATGGATTGAAGATTGGATCACCAGAGCTCCAAGCTCTGTGTTTCCCATATAGGTGGCCCTGGGGTAGTCTAGGCCTAGGGGAGGTGTCCCCAGTGTTTGGAATAAGAGTAGCACTTTCCTACATAAATAAAAATACCTTGAATGAACTAAGAACATAATAATAATCCCTATCTTATTAGATATGGCAGTTAAGTGAGGTAATATACATAAAGCACACAGTACTGGCCTAGTGGAAAAGCAGTTTTTGGTGTTAGTTGCCATATAATTGTGATTATTATTAGATGTTTGGTTTTGTTAAATGCATTTTGTCTTTTTATTTTTACCTGATTTGGTGAGCTGAGGCATTAAGGTGTGTAGGGGTTTTTCCCCTTCTAAATTCAGTATTTTTGGTTTTGAATTTGAGAAATTTTATTGAATTTTATAATCGGCATTTCAGTTAAAAATAACCTCACCCGGGCACCTGGGTGGCTCACTGGGTTAAAGCCTCTGCCTGGAGCTCTGGTCATGATCCCAGGGTCCTGGGATCAAGCCCCACATCGGGCTCTCTAGCAGGGAGCCTGCTTCCCCCTCTCTCTCTGCCTGCCTCTCTGCCTACTTGTGATCTCTCTCTCTCTGTGTCAAATAAATAAAATCTTTAAAAAAAAATAACCTCACCAATGATAAGAATTAATTAAATTTATTCAAGAGTTTATGATTATTTCTTTATTGTAGAGATGAAAGCAAGTAGGGGGAAAGAAGATGTTTACTATTAAATCTCAATAAGAGGCACTGTGAGATATGGAGGAAGGGTAACATATAGAAGAACCAGTCTTGCCTGTCAGAGCAGAGACAGTGGTCTAGTCCCAACTCTCTTTACATGGCTGTGTCAACTGGCCAGGTTATTTCATTAGCTTTCCTTATTAGCATAGACAGAAGTTTGAGTTCATATGGAGTGTTTGGGTTCAACTCTGGATTTAAATCCTAGTGTCATCATCTAGCTATTATCTTCTGATCCTACAGCATTAATATCATGCCAGCTTCAAAGCATTGCTCCGAAGACCAAGTGAATTATAAGTAAATATAATTATCAGTATGTATGGCTGTATCTCTATTTGTGCATGCCTGTTACTGTGCCTAGCCTGCTACTTAAGGCAGGTATCTTAACCTTATTAAGCCTTAATTATCTGCAAAATGAGGATTTGAAAATACTCACCCTTCATGAGCTATGACCAGAGAATTCAGAGAAAAACGTAAATGGTCTTTAAACGTATGAAAAGATGTACAGCCTTGCTCTTAAGAGAAATGTAAATTAAAACTATACTGAGATACCAGATGGTCAAAAATCTAAATGTTGGGCCACTTTGGTGAGTTATGGAGGAATGGGTACTCTTAACACCTTGATGGTGCAATCCCTGTAGAGGAGTATTTAATAATATCTAGCAGAGTTACATATTCACTTACCTTTTGACCCATTAGTCTCACCTCTAGAAATCTATCCCAGGTATAACCTGCCTAAAAAGTTGCCATTTTTTTTGTAAGAGCAAAACACTGCAAATAGCCCAAATACTCCTGACATTGGCGTACTGTACATTCTATAAAATAATTAAGTAGTGGGGCGCCTGGGTGGCTCAGTGGGTTAAGCCTCTGCCTTCAGCTCAGGTCATGATCTCAGGGTCCTGGGATCTAGCCCTGCACTGCATCGGGCTCTCTGCTCAGCAGGGAGTCTGCTCCCCCCCCCCCGCCTGCTTATGATCTCTCTCTCTCGGTCCAATAAATAAATAAAAAATCTTAAAGAAAAAAGTAACTGAATAGTGTCTCTGCTGTTTTCCAGTATAGTTGACAATATGAATTTGAACCATGTGGATCCATTTGTATGTGGACTTTTTTCAGTAAGCTATGTACACTGTGAAACTATTGATAATTTTCTTTACCGTATGAAGAAAGTATATAGCACGTATACAAAGTGTGTGTTAATTGGCTGTTTATATAATCAGTAAAGCTTCCAGTCAGCTGTAGGGTAGTAGTAAGTAAGTGTTTCAGGAGTCAAAAGTTATATGCAGATTGGCAACTACATGGGGATTGACACCCCTAACCCTTCTGTTGTTCAAGGATTGGCTGTATATGTAAATGTATGTGTGTGTGTTGTTTAAAGCAAGGAATAGAAGAGTGTATAGTAGACTGCCTTTACCTAAAAAACAAGTATGTATATGTTTATATTTAAAAACATGGAATGACAACCCCAAACTAATAAACATAGTTACCTATGGGGGTAGGGGAGAACAGAATGGAGGGAACAAGATTAAGATTGCAAGCTAATTATAAAAAAAGAAAAAAAGAAAAAAAAAAGATTGCAAGCTAAATTTGAATATACCTTGTTTTGTAAATTATACTTTGAAACAATGTAAATGTTTTACATAATTATAAAGCTAAATTAAATAAAATGAAGTCAAAACAGAGACAACAAATTGCTGAGTTGAAAGCAAAATGAAAGAAATGTTTATCAGTATATTGAGTAAGTAATTTCATCACATGGAAAGGAATTTTTTTTTTTTTTCTAAGATTTTCTTTATTTGTCAGAGAAGAGAGCGCACACAAGCAGGGGGAGCAGCAGGCAGAGGGGAAGCAGGCTCACCACCGAGCGAGGAACCTGATACTGTATTTGATCCCAGGACTCTGGGATCATGACCTGAGCCTAAGCTAGATGCTTAACTGACTGAGCCACCCAGGTGCCCCTCAGCTTTAATTTTTTAATTTAAAATTTGTATCTATTCTTTTTTCACTAAATTTTCTTTTTTCTTGTTTTTGTTACTAGTATATGGTTATTAGACTATTCTCTTTGACTTTGTGTTAGTTGTAATATTTATGTTAAAATTGGTTGATAATTTTTCTAAGCAATGATAAAATAAAGGGAAAAAAAGCCAAATGTCAATTAAATAGGGCAGAAATCAGCAAACTATGTCTATAACAGATCCAATAATAAAAATCACAGGCTTTGCTGACCATATTAACAACTCTGCAGTTGCATTGTGAAAGCAGCAGAGACAGTCTGTGAATGGATATCTTTGTTGGCTGTGTTCTGCTAAAACTTTATTTACAAAAATAGGCAGCAGGCCTTGGTATAGATTACTATCAAGTTTTTTTGTTTTTTAAAACTTTTATGTCTTCCTTTCTAGGTATAAGGGACCACTGTTAGAAGAGCAAGCCCTTACCAACGCAGCAGAGGGTGGACTGTCTTCACCTGAATTTTCAGAGCTCTGTGTTTGGTTAGGCTCTCAGATAAAATCATTGTGCAACTTGGAAGAAAGTATCACTTCAGCTGGTATTGTCATTGTGTTTTATTTACTTTTGTATAATAGTAAAGTGAAATGATAACTTGTGATTTATAGTTTTGCCTGTGGTTTGTCTACAAAGAAAAAGCATTAATATTTTGAAGGACTACAGTATATAATATTAAATATACTTAGATTAAATTATATGTTAATTCAAAGTTCTTAAATTTATATAAGATTATAAACAATAACTGTTTACAGCCTTAACCTTAGTATTCTTTAGAAAAAGTAGAGTCTGAATTTGATTATTTAAATAGTTTAATTTTTGAATACTGCTTATTTTAAATTAAGGTTTTGTTTTTGTTTCGTTAAAGTAATTTGAGTTGCATTAGCAAGCCTGTAACTCAGGACATGGATTTACCTAGGAATACCATAAAAAAACTCCTGTGCTACCTAGGAAAAGTTTAACTCACTACTGTCTTGGTAACTGGAGTCCTTGTGAGTTCGATTTGTAGAATTTCAGAGAACTAAAATGAAAAATTTTTTATGATTGAGCATTTGATAGGGTACAAAGTAGTCTTCCCTTCTGAAGCTATCTTTACTTTAAAATTTTCTTTTCTTGCCACATCCAATAGAATTCAAAGTAGCAAAGTTAAATTAGCTGAATTTAAAACATGTGGCACAAATTTCTACATAATTAGATTGTGAAAGATAAGCAATGAGGCTTAATTAGATGATTGCATTTGTTATCTAAATCTGTAGGGATACAGTACAAATAGATCATCTGCTCTGAAACCAATTAATACTTATAGCCATAAGTAATGCTTTTAATATTTCAGTTACTAACATAAAATATTCCCAGTTTATCTGCTTTTGTGGAAAGTCTGTTGGAAAATACTCTTCAGGGATTGAAATACAAAAATACATATCTCATGATTGGATAGTTAAGTTCTTAAATTTAAGTATTACTTTCTGTAGAAGTTGTTTGATTACCTGAGCATTGGGGTCACATGTGTAACGATTAATTTTCAAGTTGAAAATTTATAATTGAATGTAAAATTGAAATCATCTAGAGGTAGACTTTATAGTTTCAGATTATATTGTAAATATTCAGTGTTTTATGATTTTTCTTCTTTAAAGGGAGAGATGATCTAGAAAGCTTCCAGCTTGAGATAAGTGGGTTTTTAAAAGAAATGGCATGTCCATATTCTGTACTCATATCAGGAGATATTAAGGACCGTTTAAAAAAGAAGGATGACTGTTTGAAGCTTCTATGTAAGTTACCTTTCTTTGAACATTTAAACTCGTGTTTGTTGTGGTTTTTGTTATTTTCAGTATTTATGAAATTTCATTAGTGAAGCTTTAGAAATTTTGTTAGAAAAGTTTTAATCTGAAGCTGACTTAGAGATACTTATATAAATGTGGTATAAATTCTAAAGTGCTAAGATTTTGAATACTTACAATTGATTTGGCCAATATAGAATGCCCTGTGTTTGTGATATATATATATATAATTTTAGTTATTTTTCTTTCATGTAATTCATCTCTCAGCATGCATGACTAAATGACTAAAGTTGATCGTTTAGAGTCCTATATATTCTTAAAACTCTCTGAAACTAGGCAGATAAGTAGATTATTACATCTTGTTTGTAGTGATAGACGTTGAATGACAGTTCAAAAATATTTACTGATCACCAATTACTGTATTAGAAACTGCTCTAGGCACAAGGGTTATATCTGTTTTTTAAAAAATTGTGTTCTCTGGACATTTGAATTCTAGTGAGTGTGGCCTGTTTTTTCCAGGGGTGAGTTTGGAGTATTGATTACCCTACATCCAGAGAGTTACCATAAATAATATGTCTATTTGTATTGGGGTCCTTTAAATTTTTTTTTAATTCAGTTGAATTTCATGTTGTTTTGAAAGTTCTATAGTGGCCATTTGAAAGAAATTTTCTAGTGTCCTTATTACTGAAGATTTCTATTATTTTAGGTTGCACCATTTATAAAGTGATCCGTGTGATATATTCCTAATAGGCTCTAGTGTTAGTAATGTTTGTTTCATTGGTGCAGAAATCATAAATGTTGAGTGGTACTGATAATAGTGTCGACATTTGAATTACCTTGTGTGTGTTGGGGGGATAAAAATTACGTGCCCCCTGCCCCTATCTCTTGCACTGTTTCCCCATCTTCCATTTAGTATGCGTGACTGATTTAATGAACCATTGTTAATAATGATAGGTTGTACAGTAACCCTTAGATATATTGGGACAGAAAGGAAGCTAAGAAACAATGGCCTAGAGGAACTTTTATGCTCTGTCAGTCAGTGAGAACTCTGTGCTCAATTGTGTTTCCGTTTTTGCATTATCTGCTAAAAATCAGAGGAATAATAGCAATATAGATTTATGGTACAAGTGTAAGTGAAGAGGAGATGTAAGAGAAATTGGTACAGCTTTTTCTGATTATGAAAATGCATGCCTGCAAGGTGGGGCAAAACAGGGAATCAGTGTTAAGTGAGTATAGTATTTGTTGGGGAAGATAAAAATGTTCTGGAGTTGGATAGTGGTGATGGTTGCACAACAGTGTGAATGTATTTGATGTTGCTATGTGCTTGAAAATAGAATGGAAAATTTTATATGTTAAAAAATTATATAATCATCCTAGAAATCTTAAAAAATAGAAAGAATTGTAAGGAAAAAAATCATTGATAATCTCACTCCCCAGAGAGAATCATTAATAACTTCTTGGTATATTTTCTTTTCCAGCTCTTTTCCTTTACACACATACATTTAAATAAGATTGGAGTCTATCATAGATACAGTTCCTTCTCTTTCTTCTTTTCATTTAATGTGTTGTGAGCATTTTCCCATCACTTAAAATTTTTTTTGGAAAAAATAATTTAAATTGGCTACATAACATTCTATGTTATAGGCATAATATTTTTACATAATGGTATTTAGATTCTTGTCTGTTTTTAATTTGTTCATATATTTTAATTTGCTCATTCATATTTGTTGTTACTTTTACTTAGATATATTGCCATATTTTGCTTCAGAGATATACCAGTTCACAGTCTTACCACCATCTCTTCCATCTTGAGTTCGACTGTTTTTAGAACATACTAATTAATTAATAAGCCTTTTCATATTTTTCTTGGGTGTGTTTGCAACATGTAAAAGATAAAAAGGTCCTTACTATGTGAAGAGCTTTTATAAATCAAGAAGAAAAAGATAAAAACTCACTGGAAAAATGTGTAAATTACAAAAGACATGAATTGGCACTCTATAGAAAAAAGTTTTTAAAAAATAAGCTTCTGAGGGGCGCCTGGGTGGCTCAGTGGGTTAAGCCTCTGCCTTCGGTTCGGGTCATGATCTCAGGGTCCTGGGATCGAGCCCTGCATGGGGCTCTCTGCTCAGCAGGGAGCCTGCTTCCCCTTCTCTCTCTGTTTGCTGCTCTGCCTACTTCTGATTTCTCTCTCTGTCAAATAAATAAATAAAATCTTTTAAAAAAATTGCTTCTGAACATGAAAAGATGCTAAGTATTTCTCAGAGTTAAAGAGTTACAAAAGTAAAATAACAAGATACCATTTTTCACTTAATAGGCGAGTAAATACCAAAAAAAAAGTGATTGTGTTAGGCGGGAATAAGCATTCTCATATATGATAGGCATGAAAATGTGGGAGAATAACTGTATAACCTTTTAGAAGGGCAAATTCTCAGTATCACTGTTAAAATTCACCTACCTTTTTTTTTTTTCACCTACCTTTTGACTTGGAAATTCCATGACTAGGAATATATACCTATTTACCTAAGTGTACAAAGATATATAAAAATGATGTTTATTATGGATTTTCATAGTAGTTAAATAGAAATGGTATATCCTTCCAGTGATACCATTATATAGCCATTAGAATGAAAATAGATCAAATGTGCTGATACGGACTGATTTCTGCTGTATTGGTAAGTTAAAAAAATATACAGAACATGTGCAGTATGCTCTTATTTGTATAAAAGAAAAGTGTGTAGATGGTAGATGTGCATTCTCCATATATATGCATATGCCTAAGAAGATACCCAAGAAATTAATATTGATTGCCTCTAGGGAGGGGAAATCTGAAGATCTATGGTGGGCAGACTTTTTACTATATTGTTTGCCATCTGGATGGATTAACACTTTAAATATTAGACTGAACTCTTGTTTGTAGAATTACATGGAACACGTTTCCCAGAACAAAGGCAGACCAGCTTAGGTTCTGTCCAAAATATAGATTTTTGAAGAACTGGTGATCTGTTTAAGTGAAGTTTTGAAAGCAGGACTTTGGCATAGTCCTCATAAACACAGCTTGATGCATATTGGTCTTAACTTTTTGTGGGGTCTTTTGACTGTCACGTGTAAACTTTGTGGAAAAGTCTTTAAGTCAGTGGCTCTCAATCCTGCCTGCCCATGAGAATTACCTTAGGTCTAATAGCATATAGAAGCTCAATTCCTGATTCAGATCTGCTGGTTCAGAATCTTTGAGGGTGGGACCCTGGCACCTATACAGGCATATCTCAGAGAATACTGTGAGTTGATTTCCAGACTACTGCAATAAAGTATCACTGTGAAGCAAGTCAAACGAATTTTTTGGTTTTCTAGTACATATAAAAGTCACATTTACAATATACTATAGTTTATTAAGTGTGCAATAATAGAATTATTTCTAAAAAATGTACACAGCTTAATGTAAAAATGCCTTATTGCTAAAAAATACTAGGTGTCATTGAGCTTTCATTTTTTTACTTCTTTTTTATTGTTTTTAAATATTTTATTTATTTGACAGAGAGGTCACAGGCAGGCAGAGAGAGGGGGGGAGGCAGGCTCCCTGCTGAGCAGAGAGCCTGATGCGGGGCTCTATCCCAGGACCCTGAGATCACAACCTGAGCTGAAGGCAGAGGCCCAACCCACTGAGCCACCCAGGTGCCCCTTTCATTGAACTTTTAGTAGATTATAATCTTTTGCTGGTAGAGGGTCCTGCCTCTGTCCTAATGGCCACTGGCTGTTCAGGGTGGTGGTTGCTGAAGGTTAGTTGGCTGTGGCAGTTGCTTAAAATAAGGCAGCAGTGAAGTTTGCCACATCATTCGACTCTTTTATAAACAATTTTTCTGTAGCATGTGCTGCTGTTATATGGCATTTAACCTACAGGAGCACTTCTTTCAAAACTGCAGTTTATCTCCCCAAACCCTATTGCTGCTTTATCAGCTAAGTTGATGGAATATTATAAATCCTTTGTTGTCATTCAGCAGTCTTCACAATATTTCACCATGAGTAGGTTCCATCTCAAGAAACCATTTTCTTATCCATAAGAAGCAACTCCTCATCTGTTAAGTTTGGCATGAGATTGTAGCAATTCAGTCACATCTTCAGCTCTACTTCTAGTTCTCTTGCTATTCCCACCACATCTGCAGTTACTTCCTCTACTGAAGTCTTAGACCCCTTGAAGGCATCCACAAGGGTTGGAGTTACCTTCCTCCAAATTCCTGTTAGTATTTTGATCTCTACCCATGAATCATGGATGTTCTTAATGGCATCTAGAATGGTGAATTCTCTTCAGAGGGATTTCAATTGACTTTGCCCAGATCCACCGGAGGATTCATGATCTATGGCAGTGATAGCCTTAGGGATTATATTTCTCAAATAATAAGACTTGAAAGTCAAAATTACTCCTTGATCCATGGGCTGCAGAATGGATATTGTGTTGGCAAGCACGAAAGCAACATTAATCTCATTGTAGAGTTCCATGAGAGCCCTTGGGTGCGTTGAATGAACAGTTCTGTTTTGAAAGGAATCTTTTTCTGAGTAGTGGGTCTCAGCAGTGGGTTTAAAATAGTCAGTAAATCATGCTGTCACCCAGGCTTTGTTGTTCCATTTACAGAGCACATGCAGAGTAGATGTAGTGTAGCAGAGTTTTTAAGGGCCCCAGGATTTTTACAATGGTGAATGAACATTGGCTTCAACTTAAAGTTACCACCTGCATTAGCCCCTAACAAGAGGTCAGCCTGCCCTTTGAAGCTTTGAAGCTAGGCATTGGTTTGTCTCTGCGAGAAGTGCTAGATGGCCTCATCTTCCAATAATAGGCTGTTTAATCTGCACTGGAAATCTGTTGTTCAGTATAGCCACCTTCATTACTTAGCTGGCTCTTCTGGATAACTTGATACAACTTCTGTATCACACTTGTTGCTTCACCTTGTACTTTCCTGCTGTGGAGACAGCTTCTTAAACCTCATGAACCAACCTCTGCTAGCTTCAAACTTTCCTTCTGCAGATTCCTCACCTTTGTCAGCCTTCATAGAGGTAAAGCCTTGCTCTGGATTAGATTGGTTTAAGGAATGATGTGGCTGGTCTGGTCTTTTTACTCAGACCACTCAGACTTTCTCCATATCCTCAGTAACGCTGTTTCACTTCTTTATTTGTGTGTTCCCTGGAATAGCTTTTTTAATCCCCTTCAAGAATTACCAAAATGTGACACACAGATAGGATGTGAGCAAATGTTGGGAAAATGGCACTGATAGACTTGCTCGACATAGGCTTGCCACAGACCTTCCAATCTGTAAAAAATGGAATTGTCTGTAAAGTGTAGTTAAGTGAAGTGCAATTAAATCAGGTATGTCTGTACTTTAACAGTTTTCTCAGATAGTTCTTAGCTGGAGTTGAAACTGCTGTGTTGTGGAGTGTGTTTGTAGTGTATATATAACTTTAAACAAAAACACAATCCAGTATTTTAACTACTACAGTGAAAGTTAATTTAAAACGAAACTGTAACCATATAAGAGTATTCAGTAATTTTCTGCTATATGGCTATTGAAAGGAGTAAATGAAGTGATGGTAAAAGGGCTTATGAACTGGGTGGTCTATCCTGAAGGCCAGTGGTTATTCATATTGCTCTGTCAGCTTATAGATCAGTTAAAGCTGTGCATTCTCCCCTGAGTTGAGCGCTCTGTGCATATGAGAGAGCATATTTTTAGTTTTACACATTCTACATTCTTTTTTTTTTTCACATTCTGCATTCTTACATTATTGATTTACTGGTGGGTCTCTCCTACTAGACTTTAAATTCTGCAGTAGGCATGATCTCTTTTTAAAAAAGTTTCCTCCTGCCCTCTTTATATTTGTTTTTGTGATAAGAACACTTAACATAATGATCTACCCCTTAGCAAATATTTTTTAAAGATTTAATTTATTTTCAGAGAGAGACAGAAAGGGAACACAGGAAGAGGGGCAGAGGGAGGGGAGGAGAGAGAGAAGCAGACTCCCTGCTAAGTGGGGAGACTGACTCGGGGCTTGACCTCAAGACCCTGAGAGCATTGACCAAAATGTATCAGAATTTGCTTATGAGTACTATGCCCCGGTCCCTCTGATTTTAAAACCTTATTAAAACAGATCACCTGTTTTGTAAAAATTTATGTTTGATAATTTCCAGTTCCTTCCCCCAGCCCCTGGCAACCACCATTCTACTCTCTGCTTTATGAGTTGGACTGTTGTTAGGTTCCTGATAAAAGTGATATCACATTATATTTGTCCTCCTGTGTTTGGCTTATTTCACTTTGCGTACTGTCCTCCAGGTTCATCCATGTGGTTGCAAGCGGCTGGATTTCCTTTTTTTTTAAGACTGCATATTCCATTTTGTGTATTATACCACATTTTCTTTATTCATCTACTGAAGGGCACTTAGGTTGTTTCCTTCTCTTGGCTGTTGTGAACAGTACTGCAGAGGACATGGCAGTGTAAATCTCTTTGAGATCTTGATTTCACTTCTTTTGTATATATACCTAGAAATGGGATTTTTAAGTAGTTCTTGTATATTTTAACATTATGTTTTTCCCTTTTTTTAATTACAGTATTTTTAAGTACAGAGCTTCAAGCTTTACAGATACTGCAGAACAAGAAACACAAAAATTCTCAGTTAGATAAAAACAGTGAAATTTATCAGGAAGTTCAAGCTATCTGTGATACTCTTGGTGTACCGAAGTCAGCAACTTCTGACATTCCGCTTATGCTAAACCAAGTGGAATCAAAGGTACTGTATTTGTTTTATTTTTCATTTCCCAAAAATGGAATTAAATGCTAACATGTAAATGTTGCATTAAAAATGAAAATATATCCTTTAAGATACATTCTGTTTCTGGAGAAATATATCTTCCTGTAAGCCAGATTTTGGATTTTGAATTAATATGCATGTGATTTAATTTGCCTATAGCTAATATTCAGGAATCAGATTTTAATGAGTGAGGGCCCTCGGGCCTTTCCAGAGTTTTCTGTGCTAGAAATCACTTTGCAAGTTAAAGGATCCCTTTCCTAAATAAAGCTGTATTGTAGTATAATGAAAGAAGTAGAGTAATCCTCTAAAGTCAAAGGCAAACTACATTTGAAAAAAAAATTGATGCAGAATTGTAACATGGTTATCTTTGGCAGTGAGCAGTTTCTGGTGGATAGGTGTTTAGTAAGTGTTTGTTGTATAGAGAATGAGTGAATGAGTTACCTGATATAGTTAAAAACAACCACAAACTTTATACCTTAAACTTTTTGAAAATTTCTTTTCCGTTATTAAACTACCTGCTTTTCTTCCCCGTTGAACCACATACTGGAGAGAATGCTACTCTTGCACACCAAATTCCAGCCTAGTTTCTAGGAGTTGTCTAAGGGAATAATACAGGATTTATTTTATTTATTTATTTTTAAAGATTTTATTTATTTATTTGACAGACAGAGATCACAAGGAGGCAGAGAGGCAGGCAGAGAGAGAGAGGAGTATGCAGGCTCCCTGCTGAGCAGAGAGCCTGATGTGGGGCTCGATCCCAGAACCCTGGGATCATGACCTGAGCCGAAGGCAGAGGCTTTAACCCACTGAGCCACCCAGGTGCCCCTACAGGATTTATTTTAAAGGAAAAGAACACTTGCATTCTCAAGAATAGGTACTAGGTAAACTCCCCGTTTTTAGACACACTGTGTTATACTAAATCCATGAATAAAATACTTTTGCTTTGATAATTTTTGAACTGAAAAATAGATTTGTCTTCATTGAACATAAGATAATTTTGATAATGATATCATTAAGATGAAAACCCCATTTTAAAAACATTTTTTTCTTTTTTGTGAAACCTGCAGACCAAAGAATACACTGTGAATCGCTCAAAAACATTGTTTTGGAATTAACAAGTTACTCTTCAGTGTTTATTTTCTCTTTTCATCTGGATTAAGAATGATCTGGAATTGGCTAAAGTGTCTAGGATAATTTCAGATTGAGACAGATTTCTAGGCTCTTTCTAATCTTCCCATGCCACTACATGTTGATCCCAAAGAGGCTTTTCCCTTTTATGGGTCTCAGTTAGTATTAAAAATATCCCCAAACCTCTTGTTTCCCTACTTGAAGTAGGCCATAATACCTGTGTTCAGATGCTGGTAGGTTAATTATAAGGTAGTTGTTACTTGGCCATTGTGGCCAAATATTTACTTAAAAAGGTTGTTTTCTCCATTCAGTTCCTATCAAAAGCAAAAATTTCCTTATTATACATGTGATGTGTCCAGAATACTCTTTGTCACCATTGGGAAAGAAAATTATTATTTTCTAATTTGAAGCTGCTCAGATGTGAATCTAATGTAATTATAGTGATATAATGACAGATCTACAGCATTTACTGTTCTGAATGTTCATATATAATAACTCACTTATTTCTCACATTATAGATAATGAGGTAGTTACTGTTATTCTCTACAATAGCCATATGAGGAAAGATTTAATAAATGGGACAAGTGTGTTTCTGAGTAGTAGTGGTAGACCCGAGGTTTGAACACAGGCAACCTCCAGAGTCTGTGCTCTTAACTCCCGCTCTATTTGGGTTTAATTCTGAAACTCACTAAAACTGTTGTCCAGTGTTGAAATCCCGAGAGTGGAGCTGAATGTGATTATGTGTAAGAAGTTGTAAGTATGCATTCAGAATCCTACTTGAGTGAGGAGTTACAAATCATACTTTTAGTAATACATGGAATGATCAAAGTTGGAGTTATATACAATATTTGGGAAATCTGTAGAAGTTGACTATCTTAAGAAAATAATTCTTGGGGCGCCTGGCTGACTCAGTCGTTAAGCATCTGCCTTCAGCTTAGGTCATGATCCCAGGGTCCTGGGATTGAGCCCCACATCAGGCTCCCTGCTTGGCGGGAAGCCTGCTTCTCCCCCTCTCACTCCCCCTGCTTGTGTTCTCTCTCTCAATGTCTCTCTCTCTCCCCCCATCAATTAAATAAATAAATAAAATCTTTAAAAAAAATAATTCTTAATGATATTAAGGATTCTTTGTACAGGCATATTTGCTCTGAGGCTAAGAAAGCTTAAGTTTTGGGGCTCCTCATTTGCGCAAGTTCTTTCTAAGCTAATTTTTAAAAAATAGCTTTCTGAAGATACAGTTTACATATCAAATCTACTCATTTAAAGTAGGTCAATTTTAGTATTTTTAAGTTATGTTTAGTGTATTTAGAGGCACAACCATCATCCAAATAGAATTTTAGAACATTCCATCACCCTCAAAAAAAAAACTTATGCCCATTTACAGTCACTCGCCATCACCACCACGTTTCTAAACTAATTTTGTGTTCAAAATTTTTAACTTTTTTTCTGAAGAGT
>RCUC01162699.1:0-35105 GCA_003697995.1 Taxidea taxus jeffersonii | reverse complement strand
TCACTGATGTGATGGACGGAATGCCTGTGCCCTCTTCATCCCCGATTTGGACGCAGGACCTCTAGGAAGTAATTAGGTTTGGATGATGTCAGAAGGGTGGGGCCCCCGAATGGGATTCGTGCCCTCTAAGAGGAAGGAGAGGAGCCAGAGCTCTCCGCTGTGTGAGGACCCTGCTCGCAGACTTGCAGCCTCCAGAACTCTGAGAAATAAACATCCATTCTTTAAGCCATAAACATCCATTCTTTAAGCCACCCAGTCGGCGCTATGCTGTTAGAGCAATCCAAACGGACTCAGACAGCGATTCCCCTTCCTCACCCCACCCTCCCCCTTTTTTTTGAGAGCAAGAGAATGAACTGGAGTAGGGAGGGACAAAGGGAGAAACTTTTTTTTTTAAGATTTTATTTATTTGACAGAGAGAGAGACAGCGAGAGAGAGAACACAAGCAGGGGGAGTGGGACAGGGAGAAGCAGGCTTCCCACAGAGTGGGGAGCCTGATGCGGGGCTTGATCCCAGGACCCCGGGATCAGGAGACATTAAGCAGCAGGGTGGCTGCTTAGGAGGGGCGCCTGGGTGGCTCAGCGGGTTAAAGCCTCTGCCTTCGGCTCAGGTCATAGTCCCAGGGTCCTGGGATCGAGCCCCACATCGGGCTCTCTGCTCGGCAGGAAGCCTGCTTCCTCCTCTCTCTCTGCCTGCCTCTCTGCCTACTTGTGATCTCTGTCTGTCAAATAAATAAATAAAATCTTTAAAAAAATAAAACAAAAAAACAAAAAACCCAACATAATAGGAGTGGAAACTTTATAGTACTTTTCGGATGCTGCATTGCTACTCTGAAGGCCAGGAGGATGAGGCATGAGGACTGCCTCTTACTTTCGAGCCCCTCCAAACACTCAAAAGTCAACCCACTCAGCTGCCTGCCTTTCTGTGCCAAGTCACATTTCTGTCTTCCTGTGTGACGAGGCCCAGGAGTGGAGGGAAGAAAACGAGTGAACGGCAAAGGAAGATTCTGGCAGCTCCCCAGTACAAGGAGGACAGGTCACACAACCAAGGTGATGGCTAATTTTTGCTGTTGAGGCCAAACTGTCCGCCCCCAGCTCCTCTCTGGAATAAATGGGAACCAGGCCTCATCTCAGCCACACCAGCATGTTCCAAACACCACTTTCGCTCGGTTTTCTAGACTGGATTTTTGTCAGCCTACGAGATCTCAGGGTGTTGGCCAGGCTCTTGCACGACAGCTCCCAGGGGGACAGGGACAGCATTCAGCATTCAGATTACCAACAGTTAGAAGGGTCTGGGCTCTCACTTCTCTGAAGTCAGAGGCTGCCTGGCACTTCCTGGAACTGAACTGCCCATCAGCCCAAATGTGCTGACTGCCTGCAGGAAAACACGCACACATGCACGCCCGCTCCGGGCCCCAGGTTTCAGGAAAACAGAGTTCCTGACAAGTCAAGGACTTCAGATACAATATTAACTGTCTTGAGGACAAAAGACTATGGTGGGCAAGCTCAAAAATCATCCCCCCAGCTCAAAAATCATTTGTTAGCAGTCGCATAGGACACCTGCCCCAACATTGTCCAGGAGTTTGATGGGATGAATACTTTTTTTTCCTTTAAGATTTTATTTATTTGAGAGAGAGAGAGAATGAGTGGGTGGGGAGGTGCAGGCATGGGGAGAGGGAGAAGCAGGCTCCCCACTGAGCAGGGAGCCCGCCATGGGGCTCCATCCTGGATCCCCAAGATCTTGATCTGAGCAGAAGGAAGACGCTCCACCGGCTGAGCCCCCCAGGTACCCCCACCACTGTCTGTAATCTTACCTTGGTCTTGCCCAGCTGCCACTCGCTGTGGGAGGCATCATAGAGCTGCAGCAGGGCCGTGCACTTCCCCCTGATGTCCTCGGGCACAGCTGCGTTCCGCATCAGCACCTTATACCTGCCTCGGAAAGACACCCCACGTCATCTTTTGCTACAATCCCTTTCCCCAGCTGCTCTGAAAAGAAAACGGATCTATGCAGCCCCGCCTTGCCTTTTGTAGAAATCCTGGAAGGGTCTCCGGACTGCGTAGCCTGCCTTCCGGATCCTCACCGTCTCCAGCATCCCAGAATACCGCAGCTGATTCAGCACGACTGCCTGGTCGAACTGCTCTGGCATCTGGAACGTGAGAAATGGTGAAAAGATAAAGGGAATAAGGACACCCTGCACCCCCCCACACCCCGATTCGCCCCCGGGACCCATCACTGGGCTTCAGCAGCCATCCCCGAGCCCTTACTCCCTGCCCGTAAATTTTCCTGAAGTCCCAGACTTCACATCATCTCATAGGTAAATACTATCAATACCATTTCTTAATATAACCACAACGCCATTGTCAGATCTTAAGAGAACAATAATTCCTCGTATTAATCTCCATGTTCACATTTCTGACTGTTTTAACGAGGATCATAAACATACTGCCATTTTTAACACTGTTTTTCAAAGAACCTAAAAAGTGTCATCTGATGTCACTTTATTTACTTTTTGAACTTCCATTTCCAGGAACTGAAAGGCATGTTTCTAGTCAAAGAATAGAGGGACCCAGTGAGGGATGGAGGGAGGGGTGGTGAGGTTGGGGTGCAGAGTAGGGGAGAGAAAGCACACCAGTGGAGGAAAAGGGACAAAAATACAGAGTTCTAGCTTTCTCAGTATGTAGTCAAATCCTCCGTGTGTTGAAAGCTCTACACGATGATCCCTAGGTAAATGAATCCCAGAAAATCCAAACTAAAGACAGACCAAAAAAAAAAAAAAAAAAAAAAAATCAGACCCAAAACTTCATGTCCTGAAATGGGTTCTCTTATCCACACCATTGCCAAACAATCTGGCAGCGTGGACAGGACAATGGTCTTTCAGGGGAAAGCCCAAAAGTAGACCGCTTCCCACTTGCGGCTTTTTGGGCAATGATTTGTTTTTCAATCCAAACAGCCATTCCCTTGAACTAATTTGTACTTTATCCTACACAACTGTGAATAAAATGACTGAAAAAGAGCATAAGAGAATGGAAGGTCACCATTAAAAAGTGCAAAAAAAAAAAAAGTGGCTTAAATTTGCAGTCCTTATAAGTGCGGTCATTAACACAAATTTAGGCTTAAAGCCATGTTCTCCCGCAGGCTCCCCAAACTAGCAAAGAAAAAATCTGAAGAACGTTCTGCCAGTCTCTCCTACAGCTTGTGATGGAACAGCCTGCCATCATCTCCTGCAGGCTGGCTGACCTCTTATATTTAATTCCGTCTACAAACAATGTGGTCAACTTGTCTTTACTCAGCAGTATTCTACCCGAGTACAGCCAATAAATTAGGGCAAATGTCCAAAAAAAGTGTGGCTCCCCGGTTTTTAGTCTTGATTATTTAAATATCCCTGGAAAAGTAAGAAAAAACATAAAAATATGAAAAATCGGCCTCAGTTACTCTTATGCCTTATCTTTGTGCTATTAAAAATGGAGAGAGGCAACAGTTCTAGAGGTATTTAGTTAACATGCTTCCGTTCTATTATCTGGACTACAATTCTGGGCAGCAGCCATCCACAAAGACTAGCACAGAGCGAACGTAAAACACACACAGAATAAAGCATCAGACTTACTCAATTTTGTTAATTTAATAATCAGACACCTACTAATTTAATATTCCATCACTGGATGCTCAAAGACTTTTCTTAATCCCTCCCCATTCCTGACCCACTCCGTTTTTCCGTGCCTCTTTTCTTCCAATCCTTATTTAACAACGTCACCACAATTCCTTAGTTTGGCAGTAGTTCCTAGAATGTCCTAAAAAATATTACGAAAGGGATCCCCCCTCCATCCAAAAAAGTTCAGCAGAACTCACCATCTTCAGCCTCTCCAAGGAACATTCCACCTTCAGCTTGGCGCTGGGGCCAAAATTCATATGGAAAACGCCTGCCACACTGACCTTTCTGCCACAGCTAAAGACACTGAACAATAATGAACACCATTCCTGGGCTTTAAAAAGTGCTCGGTTGCCATGACAACCCCTTCCATTCTCGGGCTAATTAGGGTGGTGTGGTTGTAGGATTTCATACAGCCCAGGGAGGGAGGCAGGGAGGGAGGGAGCCACCAGGAGTGGCCGCTCCTTCCAGGCTCGCACTGCGATTGTGTTTCTGGCCCTTCCTAGTAATTTAACCAGGAAGGGGGGATCCAGAGGCAGATTGTCGCCATGGGCAACCTGCACAGCACTCACGAGGTTGGGGAGGGGGGTAAGCCTGTATTTCCATCAGTGCTTCTCTTTTTAATTTCTACTTCCTTCTCTGGTGAATTTAATGTTCAAAGATGACCCGGCTGGGGGCTGGCCACGTCACAGCTTACAGGCATTTTCCTTCCCAAACTTCCCAGCGCACACTGGTCTTCACCGGGAATGAGTCTTCCAGGGCTGGAGTTCACTCCGACAGAGGCTGCCTTTGCTGGCAGCAGATAACATGGACTTTACAAGTAACAGCTATGAAACAGTCTGGACTTTAAACACCTACTATGTGCAAGGGTTCAGGGTTCATGCTTGAAGGCTAAAAAAAGGGAAGCTAGATTTTTTTTTCCTTTAATCAACAGCCCCCACCAGGATGCTGCATTTATTACAACTGATGAATGCACACTGGCCCATCACCAGCACCCAGAGCGCACACTTTACAGGGCTCACTGTTGCACACACGAAGGGTTTTGATGCACGAGGACATACATCCACCATTAGAGGATCATACAGAGTCGTCCCGCTGCCCTAAAAAATCCTCTGGGCTCCGCCTACTCATCCCTACCTCCCCCGACTCCTGGGCAAGCACTAATCTTTTCAGGCTCTCCTTAATTGCTTTTTTAACATTTCATTATTTATTTATTTTTTAAAAGATTTTAAAATTTCTTTATTTGAGAGACAGAGAGAGCATGAGCGGAGGGCAGGGGGAAGGAAGGGTAGAGAGAGAGAAGCAGACTCCCCTCCCCGCTGAGCAGGGAGCCCAACATTTAATTGTTTAAAGAGCGGTTTGAGGTTCGCAGGGACACTGAAAGGAAGATCCAGAGATTTCCGTCAGGCCCCTGCCCCCACATGCACAGCCCCAGAGGGGCTGCATTTTGTTTCCCAGAACCCTTCAATTTAGAAGGGTGGCAGGTATACCAACCCTCATTCCTTACATAGCAGAAAGCCGCATGTAAAACCATATCAAACATTAAAATTAAGCTCCTCAGAGATGCAGAAGAAAGCCACGTATGAGGAGGCAGGGGAGACACACAATTTGAACCCAGGTCTGACCCAGCGTCTGGGCTCTAACAACTTCTGTTCACTGCGGCAGGGGAATGGCCGTTCTATGGGGAACGCAGCACAGACAACAGCGACGAGGCAGAACGAGAACCCAGGGTGTCCCGCGGTTAGTCTGGGACAGAGCGGGGCGCGGGGGACCTGGGCAGCTGTGCTTCCTGTGTCCAACTTTGATGGCAACTGTTTTCAAGATAAGGAGCCAACCGAGGCTCAGGGTAAGAGATGAATGCGGCCAGACCTGAGGTATACAAGGATCCCTTTGTTGGCAGCATCAAAACAGGAAACAAGACCGGTCAAATGGCCGGGGGTATTTTGATAATCAGGCACATCATGAAATATTATGCAGCCATTAAAAACAAGAGCAAGTGAAAGCCGCACCAGTAGACTCCCAGGCCTTTGGCAAGCTGAGAAAAGATGCAGGAAAGTAGGCATAACAGTCTCATTTTTGTAAAACAATGACCTCAGCAAAAAAACCCGCAAGGGAACAACAACAACAAAAAAAATCACCAAAACCCAAAAAACCCTCCCCTATTTATTGTACATGCACGAAGATACAGGCATACGTCATTTTATCCTGCTTCACAGATACTGTGTTTCTCACAAACTGAAGGTTTGTGGCAAAGCTGGGTCGAGTCTGTCGGCACCATCTTCCCAATAGCATTTGCTCCCTTTGTCTCTGTGTCGTATTTGGATGATTCTTGCAAATATTTCAAACTTTTTCATTGTGACCAGTGATTATGACTTGCTGTAAGCTCAAATTAAATTAAGTATGTATACTTTTTTTAAAGACAGAATGCTACCGCACACTTAAAGGACTACAGAATAACATAAGTCTAATGTTACAGGTCCTGGGAAACCAAAACATTCATCTGGCTTGCTTTTTGTGACATTCAGTTGACTGCAGAGCTCTGCAACCAAACCTGCAGTATCTCTGAGGTCCTCCTGTCTAAGTCTAGGTACACAAGTGCAGAAAAGCACAGAAACTCTCATGTTCGGTCCTTTCTGGGACTGGGGGTTTTGTGGTGGACGCTGGGAAGAAAGGTTGCTAGGAAAAAAGGGAATAAAAAAATTAGGCTGCACTGAACAAAGAAAATAATCACGTATATACAATATGATTATTTTTTCTACTTGGCTATATGTCTTTGAAGATACTTAATAAATAACATTTTTTTTTTACAAGGTAAAAACCCAGATATTGAGTGGATTCTAGTGGTCTTACATGGAACAGAGTAAAGAGAAAGAGAAGGAGGAAGATCAAGTGTGAAGCTACGAGAACGATACTTTAAAGTAGGAATGAGCTAAACGGCCACCAACAAATGAGGGCTTGGGGGCGCCCGGCTGGCTCAGTCTGTAGAGCACGAGACTCTTGATCTCGGGGTCGTGAGTTTGAGTCCCACAGCGGGTGTAGATTACTTTAAAAAAATGAAAACAAAACAAAAACCCCAAAGGAATGGATAAACAAAATAGAGCCTATCTATTCACACAATGGAGTATTATTTGGTCCTGAAAAGGAGCAAAGCACTAAAACACGCTACATGAACCCTTAGAACATTATACTAAGTGAAAGAAGACCGTCACAAAAAATCATGTGCAGGGACGCCTGGGTGGCTCAGTTGGTTGAGTGGCTGCCTTCGGCTCAGGTCATGATCCCAGCGTCCTGGGATGGAGTCCCACATCGGGCTCCTTGCTCAGCAGTGAGCCTGCTTCTCCCTCTGCCTCTGCCTGCCTCTGTCTGCCTGTGCTCGCTCCTGCGCTCTGTATCTGACAAATTTAAAAAAAAAAAAAAAAAAAAGCCACACAAGACATGGAGGCATTTAAAATGGATAAGCAGTGGGGTGCCCAGGTGGCGCAGTCGGTTAAGCATCCCACTCTTGGTTTCAGGTCAGGTCTTATCTCGGGTGGTGGGATCCAGCCCTGGGTTGGGCTCTGTGCTCAGCATGGAGTCTGCTTGAGATTCTCTCTCCCCCTCTCTCTGCTCCTCCTGCACGTGCTCGCTCCCTCTAAAATGCATATGTAAATCTTAAAACATAAATAAAAATTTGAAAAATAAAATGGACAAGCAGCAATGGATGTGAGGGAGAGTCTTCCTGGAGGCAGGATTGAATGTATTTGTTTCAGGTAAGTCAACTCTACAAATGATGATGATGATGATAATAATAATAATAATAATAATAATAATAATAATAGGGAAAACTATTTTCCCCTACCACCTTAAAAAGTTAGATTTCAGAATCCCTAGACGCAAATGACTGATTAACAGAACATGCTAAGACCTAGCCCAAAATCCAGTTAGAAGCCAGCCCTACCTTCTGCAGCTTCAAATCTAAATAAAGGGCAAGAGAAGTGCCGATACACAGGGACCCAGGACAAGGGAGGCTCTTCACAACCGGAGAGAGAAATAAACGCATTTATGCATTAATGAATCTGATTACCCCGAACACTACCCAGCCTTTCATAATTTCATAAATACTGCATAAAGATAATAAGGATGTCAGCGAATCTGGAAATAGCCCCCTGTCTACAGTACGAGGACATTCAATCCATGCTTATGGAAGAAAATAGAGCAAGTTCATTATCGATGGACCCTCAAAGTTCTCGTGCTTCTCAGCATTTGAGAGATCTCTCAGGCGAGGAGCTCTGAGAACCCAGGAAGAGTGGGAACCTGGCTTGCCATGCAAAGGCCCATTGGGTATGGGGGGGGCAGTCAGGCCTTCAGGGAGAAGGCACTTCTCTACTTTGATCTGGGTGAGTTAGGACAGATGATTCCATCTTATAGACGAGGAAACTCAAAGTTCCTTCCTTAGACTGAGAGCAACCTTCCAGGTAACAGCATGAAATGCACCTGTCCCTGTTTGGACCCAACAAATATTTGGGTCCAGAGTGGAGACTGGCTCTAATCTGCTTAGAATGTAACATGGCAGCAAAGCACAGGCCTAAAAACCAAACATGGGATCTGAGCGTTAAACCAACCAGTACCTTCCTTACTGTCCTTAGTAGCTTAATAGAAAAAAAAATTTTTTGACTTTCTATCTTACAAGACTTAATTTCCCACCCCTCTGGTAGACTGTTTCTCACAGTGAGTAGTGTAACATTCTAAAATTAAAGAGTTCTACTTTTTCCTATTTTTTTTTTAAATGGATCCTGACCTAGTTTCTCTATGTGAAATATCTTCGCCTTTATTTATGCACATATTAGGTCTGCAATTGAGGAACTTATCTCATAGCCCACATTATGTTGATTAGTCCCTGCCACCCTAAGGAATAGAAAACAATCTATTTAGTAAAAAAAAAAAATCTTATATGATTCTTTATTTTGGTAAGTAAATATTACAGAGTGGGGGAAAGGCCCAACTAACCTTAAATAGAGAGGATTTACTATCTTGGGTGTACCTGTATTATCATTACCGGATATACTTTTACTCTATTCACCTTTAAACATTAACCTCACCTCTGATACCCCTTTTCAACTGCAGAAAAATCCAAGATTCCAGAAACGCTGATCCAAAGTCAATTATGTTACACTAATAAACTATCATTCCCAGCCCTGTAAATGACTGAGAAAGTCTTACAATGGGACGCCTGTCCTCACCTTACTAATTAACCAAAAAATTAATTAAAAGAAAAAAAGACGCAAGACCTCTCGATCTTTATTTGCTGTGTTTGCTACATCAAACTATCAAAAGCGGTCCATCAATATTGAACAAAAGTTTATCGTGCTTTGAAGAGTTTTCAAAAGCGTGGTTACTAAACCGGCAATATAATTTTCCTGACCTTGACCAGGCACTCAACAAAAGCCCATTAAACTAGCGACAAAAGTTCTTTGTATTTACATCAGTCATTTCACTCCCGGGCTGTCAAACACTTTACACAGTTGTTGCCACTTGCTAATTCACTTTTGGGCGGAGAGGCAGAAATTAAGCTGCCCTAGAGAGGAGGCAACTCCCCGCCCCCTCCCAGGTGAGGAACAGGAAGCAACACGGTGACATTGACTGCCGAACGCGGTGGTCGGTCCTGGGGGTCAGATCAGAGAGCATGGAAATTCCTCCCTCCCCAGGCACACCAACCCTCAGGAGAAAACGCTGGACTATTACACCCGGAAGCGCTGTGCTCACCTCAGAGCCCCACAAACCCCAACTGCTCAACAGGAAAGGAGGAACCGGACCAGAGAACACACACACGCACGCACACACACACGCACACACGCATGCACACGCACACGCACACGCACACTTACAGAACCCTTCCGAGTCATAGTCGGAGCCACGTCGTCCCCCGGTTAACCGACTCCCGGCACACACCACACCAAACTAAGGCAAAGGCTCCCATTTCCCACTGAAGGCCCCGCGATACGGCTCCAGTAACACACAGCTAGGTCACCTCGACATCTTGTTCACATTCTAGGGAAGCCTAGATGTTTCTGGAATAAAGCTGTCACTTCCTGTCTTCCTCAGCTGGAGCTAACCTCATCACCTGGATGCTCTCCCGTTGTCTCTGTTGAGTTGCACGGATATTTTAGGGGTCTCCCATATACACCCTCTTCAATACATAAATCTGTTCCCGAGGCATCTGACTGCTGCCATCTGTCACCTCCCCTTCCCTTAGGAGCACACGTGTACTTGCTTTAGGATGTGACCTCGACCATGCGTCTTATCATGTCATGCATCTTCTCATTTTGCATGCGTGTCTGTTAGACATATCCGTGTGAAGTCCCCAGTAGATGATACATTCCCTCAGGGGAGGGTCTGAATTTTATGAATTTGTCACTAAATTGCCTCCCTGATACAACATACATATGCACTTAAACTACGGTGTTGCATAAATAAAACCGTGGTTCTCTTTACAGCCTTTTCCAATGTACTTATTTGGCAAGGACTTAGAAATGATACCAAAAGATCGTTCATAAAAGGAAAAATTGATTAACTTATCTGCGAAAGACACTGTTAAGACAATGAAAAGACAAGCAACACACTGGGAAAATATTTTAAAAATATTTATCTGAAAAAATACTGTATCCAACATATGGATGAACACTTACTACTCAACAACATGAAAACCACCACCCGATGTAAAAAGTAGGGAAAAGATCTGGACACTTCACCAAAGGTGATTTAGGGACGGCTACTGAGCATATGGAAAGATACTCCATTTAAGAAATTGCTGATTAAAACAATGACACCACCACACACCTGCTAGAATGATTAAACCCGGAAAACCAAAAATACTCAGTGATGGCAAAGATACGGAGCAACAGGAATGGTAAGCCGTAGTCGGCTGGATGCAAAATGATAGTCAGCTTGGAAGACGGTTCCTCATAAAGCTAAACACCGCTCTCTATGATCCAGCAGGCGTGCTCCTAAGGATTTTTAGCCAACTGAACCGAATGCACGAACACCTGCAGGTTGAATGTTCACAACAGCTTCATTCACAGCTGTCAAAATTCAGAAGCAACCGAGATGTCATCCAGTAGGTGAATGAATGGCCAAAGAAACTGTGGGATAGCCGGATAACGGAACAGCATTCAGAGATTTTTTTAAAAGAGATATCAAGTTCCTCCTCCAAACCTGGAGGGAACTTAAACACAGTAAAGCAGACTGAAATGAGCAGATATGTCTACTACCTGATTCCAATTAGATGGCATTCTGCATAAGGCAAAGCTACAGAGACAGTAGAAGCAGCAGTGGTTCCCAGGGACTTAGTGGGGAGGGAATGAGTAGGTAAAGCACAGGGAAATTTTAGGTTGGAGAAGTGGTGTTGTCGGATCCTGTGATGGTGGATACACCCCATGATACGTCTGCCCAGATCCGGAGAATTTTAATGTACAAGAGTGAACCTTGGAGGGTCCCAGGAAGTGACATATATTGTAATAAAAGAATCTCAATGTATTACAGAGGCGTGAAAGGACCTCCTTGAAGGACTGGGGCGGGGCCCTCTTAAGTACCTTTGGAAATGGGCTAAGACTGAGGGCAAAGGGAGATGCACAGGCACACTGTATTACAGCTCAGAGAGTTCTTCCCTGGGAATGACAGGTTCACAATTCCGCTGCTGCTCTACAATTAAATAAATGGATGGTGGGAGCCAGGTTTCTCACTATTGGAGTGCAAATTTTGCAAGAAAACTTTAACAAATTCTATCCACCTGATCAACCTGATTTGATGACTTTTATGAAAACAGGAGCAGAGGGCGCCTGGGTGGCCCAGTTGTTAAGCATCTGCCTTGGGCTCAGGTCATGATCTCAGTGTCCTGGGATCGCGCCCCGCATTGGGCTCCCCGCTCTGCGGGAAGCCTGCTTCTCCCTCCCCTACTCTCCCTGCCTGTGTTCCTTCTCTCACTGTGTCTCTCTGAAATAAATAAAATCTTTAAAAAACAAATAAACAAAAAGCCGGAGCAGAGGAACTCTGTCCTGGCGCTGGCTTAAGTGGTCCTCTTAAAGATGCCAGCCACAAGGTCCAAGCGTTCCTCAAAACATGTTTCTGGAGAACATGCCCGAAAAAACAGCTCAATATCCCATTCCTTTTTTTAACTACTCAGGACCTAACCAGAATGTGTTTCTATAGGAAATGGTTCTACTACAAAATACAATGACATAACTTTGCTGTTTCGAGTTTGAGGATGACTTAAAAGAAATTGGGAAATAAAAGTGGTCTCATTTCTCCATTACATTATGGTTAAATGACAGAATAATGCATCTAAAGGTTGGTTGGTTTTTGTTTTGTTTCGTTTTGTTTTTTTTTTTTAATCAGAAACACAGAGAATGTATATGGCGAAAATCCCATGGCTCCCCTGGATTTCGAAAACCACCCTGGCCAGCTTCCTGAGTCTCCATCTGGACATACCCTATGCATGTACAAACACACGACTATTGTGCCGTCTGCACACACCTACAAGCACATACAAGTACGCACACATGTTTTATTGAAAGAAAAAAAAAGGTGAATGAAAATATGCCCTACATTTTGTTCTCACCTAAAGGCACTGCTGTTAGGACACACAGGTGTCCCACGTTCTTTCCATTTCATCAACTCCCTAGGGAGGACATTTCGGTGGTTCCTACTCTTGGCTGTATCCTATTCAGATTTTACTGAATGGAAGGAAATTTCTAAAGTGGAACAGCAGAGTCCCCACACCAGAGCGTTTCCTGCCCACACCTCCATCCTGGCCCTCAAGAGTGCCTTTGTTTTGTGGTGAATGCAGTCCTGTCCTCGTGACGGCCCGTGGTTAGGAGCACGGAGAGCTGCAAGGTGATCGCTCCCACGTCTCTGCCCAACCTGGACCTCTAAGGGAACAGGGTTAGAGAGATGCCTTGTGTGTGAGAGAGGCTTTTGTTCTAGGACAAGATCACCCCTCGGGATGCCCTCAGCTCCCACTTTACGTGGTGTCCCTGTTAGTTGGACATTTTAATCAATCAGAAAGTCATCACTGATCAGACTCCGGTGACTTAATTCTGTCAGTCTTCTATGCTGAGTGTCATAATTTTATATGTGCCTCCACCTTCTAGCCTGTCAGACCATGGAAATTTGGGAGTTTATGTGTCATGCTACATAACAAGGTCATCTAATAGCATTTCTAGTCCCAAAGACACATAAAATCTCCTGGGATGGATTATAATAAAAGTCTGTGTCTTAAACAAATTTAATCAAAATAGCAGCTCCTACTCACTGAACAGGGGCTGTGTTTCCACCAATGGATTACGCGTTCTACAGGCCTCTCAATCCTTCCAGCTGCCCATGAGGATCAAATTAAATGTGTGATATAAAGCAAAGACAGCCAGCTACTCAAGAAATGCTACTCGCTAACATTTGCGAAGCACTTTGCGACTTCTAAACCCGTGGTATGTGCTCATTTCGACCATCTGGGAGGCCGGCAAGGCAGCTCGTGATGTTTTCAGGCAACAGGTCCAAAGAACGAGCGACAGAAGTCCCATCGCATGCCAGTTACCAGGACAGGCGCCACTTCTAACACCGGAATCCCTGCAGATTCTGCCCAAGTATCCCCAGAGCCCAGGAGCTCCTCTCCTCCTTGTCAACAAGTCCATGTCCAAAGGGACCCTGTGCGGGCGGCTGCTGTGACCACCTGCGGGCGGCCGATCAAGGTGAAGCACTTCTGGCTCACGGAGTGGTCCTTACTCCTGAGCCCCTGTGGAGCGGGCGGAGGGGGGGGTAATGGCAGTCCTCACACGTCTTCAGCAGTAATACTAGTAGTAAGGAGCAGCAACAAGGAAGGCTGACATTCCAGGAACTTGCCACATGCCCGACTTTACACTAACTTTATAAAGCTAGCTTTTATTGAACTTTTTAAGATTTTTATTTTGAATTACTTTTTACACCCAACTTGGGACTCCAACTTACAACCCCGAGATCAAGAGCTGCATGCTCGGGATGCCTGGGGGGGCTCAGTCGGTGAAGCATTTGCCTTCAGCTCAGGTCATGATCCCAGGGGCCTGGGACTGGGTGCAGCATCAGGCTCCCCGCTCAGGGGAGTCTGCTTCTCCCTCTGCCTGCTGCTCCCCCTGCCTGTGCGCTCTCTCTCTGACAAATAAATAAAATCTTTAAAAAAAAAAAGAGCTGCATGCTCTACCAGCGGAGCCAGCCAAGCACCCACTTTAATTTTACGAACTCTGTAAGGTAGGAATCATCATCGCCCCCGTGTTAAAGATGCATAATCTGAGAGGGTAACTTCTAAGCATCACAAAGCTGCTCCAAGATAGTCAAGCACAGTGAGGGCCAGGCCAGCACCACCAACCCCTGGATCACCCTGTCTGCCCCAGAAGGTGCCAAGTTCAGGAGGTGGGACGGGGAGTTCCTGTGGTCCCAAAGTTTTCATTCTTTAACTAAGGACTCTGTTTCCTGGTACATTTTTCCTGGGTATTCTTGAATGAAAGTCATCACAATAGCTGTGTTGGTAGCAGACTTCACACCAAATCAGAAGTCAACTTCTGAGGACTGGAACTCCAAGGAGACAGTACACTTCATTAGGGCGGGGGCTGGCCGGCTTCAGCCTGCAAGCCACATCTGGCTCACCACCTGGTTTTGTAAATACAGTTTTCTTGGAACAAAGCCACGCATTGTCTGGTGAATTCTTTCACAAGACAAAGGCGAAGCCTGAAATATTGACTATTTCGCCAGTTGGCAGGAAAAGTATGCCAACGGACCCCGGAGGGAACGAAAGCCAGGTAAATAGTGCCATCAAAGAGCGCAAGCTAAATTGCAGCCTGCAGCGGATTATGTAACAGATTTTGAAAAAATCAATACAAGAAGAAATGCTGAATGCCTCATTAATAATTTTGAAATTTAGTTCATGTCGAAATAACATTTCAGATACATTGGGCTAAAGTATATTATTAAAACTAACTTCATAAAAACTAATTTCTTTTTGCACTTCAACATAGCAATGGGAAAAATTTTAAATGCCATACAGGTCTCCTACTTTATTTCCACTGGACAACATTGCTCTGACAAATGAGGCTGAGCCTCTGACTCTAGGAGGACATGGAGGAAAAGAGCAAGGTCAACATTGTAATTCTATTTGCCTTGGACACTTGGAGCATATCTTTATATAAAATGAACTGTCAGACTCTTTTCGTACAAAGCTTATACAGAGAGCAAATTAAAACATATTACTTTTCACTGAAGACATGATCCATTACTCAAAGATGAAAAACACGCAAAGAACATGAAAGACCCCCCAAGTAGTTTCCATGAGGCTAACGATGCTAAGGAAATTAGACACGAAGAATTTCCATGAACTCCAAATAAGTCTGGAAATTCATGGAAATGAAGTTTGAGATATAACTCAAACAAAACCTATGGATTCCATTTTATCTAATAAATTTATACGGAGTTTCTAACATCACCCCAGAAACTTACTAGGACATTCAGTTGGCTTTATTTTTTAACAGGCCACTGAACCCAGCGTCTTCGGCATCTATAAAAACCATAAAAAGTGCACCACTGCGGGGGATCTAGAATAAAGCTAGACCCATGAGGCTTGAAAGGGGGCATCCCCATCTATTTGTTCCCCAAACCTGGCAAGTAAACGCCTGGCATACAGCTAAGGGCCAGCTCCCCGGTGTTCAGAACAAGCACTCTGTCTTTAATTGTGTCCGTGGGACATTTACCCATTTGAGTCTCAGCAACCATTGTGCTCACGTCACATGCTTGTTTCCAAACCCCACCAATGGCCACACGTATTTAACGTTTGGCCGAACGCTTCCTTGCATTACAAGAATGCAAAAGCCTGCCCTCCTCCACAGTCTTTCTTCCATTCTTATTCCTTTCCGGTTTCCCGCTTTTAACAACCGCCCGTGCACCTGCTGCTGACTTGTGTCCCTCTCCACGGACATGCGTGCCGGGTACTGGACACGGCTGCATTTCCTTCCCTCCTTTCCTGCACATACTGGACACAGATGCCCCCAGCCCTGCCTCCCTCTGGGCCCTGAATTCCCAGCAAAGCCTGCAGGAAGTTCCCAGCCTTCAGGCCTGCATGCCAGACCCTTCCTGGGGGACGAGGTATCTGGGGCTTTCCTGTGGACGCCCTCTGCCCCTCACGTGGGGAAGACAGAAAGCAGCACGTTCCTGCAAAAGAGAACCCCTGGGCTGTTTAAATAGAGTCGATATTTAAGTCTCACTACTGGGGAAAAAAGCTATGCTTTTCTCCTTGATTTAAAAGCCAAACAGCAAATAATGGTGTCTAATATTTAAATATGGGTGACTTTGTATAAAAGATCTTTACCTCGATCAAATCTCCCAGTACCCTGTAAATAAAGGCAAGTAGAGAAGTTAGGGACAGGATTTCCTTATACACATGAAAGAAGTGAATCACTACAACTCAAATGACTTGCCCAAGGTGACGTGGCTGTTAAGCCCTAGGTCCTCAGCGCTAGGACCTGTAAGTAGACTGCACGCTCTTCTTCCTTACGGAAGAACCAGAAGAGCATCCCTCCAAGTGTGGCCGGTGACAGGTGCCGCTCCACGATGAGACAGACACCAGAAGTGGGAGCAAAGCACTCGGGACCTTCAATAGCAATAAGACACAGACACGTCCTTGAACGTCCCACTCCACGACAAACTGGCAATAAAAAAGAACCGCTCTCTTGCCACATACAGTGTGAGAAGGGCTGTTCTACAAGGTTGGGTAATGCTTATAAGGAATTCCTGATAATCATGTGTACACAATTTTAATTTTGCATAATTCCCTTTTTATTGTTTAAAGGTCAATCAGGCTCAACAAAAAGAGGCACCTGGGTGGTTCAGTCTGCTAAGGGGCTTCCTTCAATTCAGGTCATGATCCCTGGGTCCTGGGATGGAGCCCCTCCCCCGCGTTAGACTCCCTGCTCAGCGGGGAGTCTGCTTCTCCTTCTGTCCCTCCCCCTGTTCATGCTCTCCCTCTTGTTCAAATATTCCCCCCCCCCCCAAGATTTTATTTATTTATTTGACAGAGAGAGACACAGCAAGAGAGGAAATACAAGCAAGAGGAATGGGAGAGGGAGAAGCAGGCTTCCTGTGGAGCAATAAACCCGATGTGGGTGGGGCTTGATCCCAGGACCCTGGGATCATGACCTGAGACAAAGGCAGACGCTTTAGGACCGAGCCACCCAGGCGCCCTTCAAATAAATAAAGTCTTTAAAAAAATTTAAAGTAAGTGTATTTATCTAACTCCTTCCTTAAAACTGCTACAAGTGTTAAATGTCCATTAAGAAAATCTGATATCACATCCCAAAAAGTTCTATGAACTGAACACACGTTACAAATATTTTTCTATTTCCATCTTTCCATCTTCATCTTCTCTACTCCTTGTGGAAAGTTTTACATGATGAGCTGCTGGGGCACATCAACCCTCCCTTGCAAACGGAACTCCCACTGTACCCAGGGCAGCTGTCCTGGGACTGAGGTCATTCCAAGCCAACTGGGCAAACCCATCCACGCTGGCCAGACATTCACTCTCCCAAGCTTCCTGTGGAGTGGGGCAAACCTACTGAGGGGCTTCTGGGAAGATTTTTCCTTCCTAATAAAAGGAGAGCTGCTCTTTTGGCCCTGCCCTGATTCCTTTCACGGGTTAAAGGAAGAGGACCACATCTTTGTTGGCTTGATTCAGAGATGCATCCCAAAGGGACAACAGATACTCAAAAACTAGCTGTTAACCGAATGAAGACATTCTGTGAGGATGTGATGGTTGCCCCTGTGGCAGCTATTTTGCGACCTTGAGGAAGGACAAAGAGAACTGCAGACACATTGATGTGAAGACCCAATACTGTGGAGGCTCTAAGCAAGTGTTTATTAAATGTGATATTTATATGTATAAATTGTGTATGTCACTGTTGGCTGAGTTATTCTGTGTCTTATCACTTAAGAGTCAAGGTTTTTCCAAAAGGAGACTGAGGGGTAGGAAGTGTGTTTGATCCATTTGTACCACCTGCGGTTAGATGGAAGAGGTCCTGTGGAGGAAGGGAAGGATTATCCCTGGGAAGGAAGGGGCACCCGTGGGGAATGGACTTAGGCTCCAGAAACATCCAAAACCTGGTGAAAACACAAGGTTGCTGGATAGCTGAAAGTGCTGCTGTGGTTAATACGGTAAACTCTGAAAACATCCAGAAGGCATAGCAGAGCAGAGCTCATCACCAACAACATGAGCTAGTATATGATGCTTAAGCCAGACATACATCACAGGACTGTGGCCAAGTTCAAATCTAGGTCAGAGAAGTCAGAATCAAAGACAGAACACACGGACCGAGTGCCCTGTGGCCACAATGAGAACCATGAGTTGGTGGCCTCATCTGAAGCAGCCACATAGCCAAGAGGCCTGTGACAGGGTCGTTCCTGGGAACACTGTACCCAACACATAGCAAGAACCCAATAGAGGGAGGGAGGGAGGAGGGGACATGGAGGGTGGGTGAGTTCGCTAGTGACGGCTGTTGTCGGTCCTCAGGGGAAATTACAAGGCGAGGTCACATGCTGGAGTGGAAAGGCCGACATCAGGTTCAGGAGTGTGGGAAGGCTTTGAGGGCAGGGAGGTCTCTCTCCTCCTCTGGGGCTGACACAAACACATCCTAGAACCAATCAGACCACATTTCTTGATATCCTCCAGCAACACGGTGGGACCAGAGAGGATGATGTGGGCATCATCTAAGACAAGGCTGGCAATCTGGACAAAGGTCAATGAGCCCAGGGTCCTTACCGAAGCCCCAAGTTCATAACTAAATCGCTCTCCTCCCTGCCGCTGGCCGCCGTTTTAATGTCTGGGCTCGCACAGAGATCTTTCAAAGCAGGTTACTTACGATCTGACCACTTCTAAAAATATGTACACTGTGTTCCAATAAAAAAATAAATTAAGGCCCACCAATGAATCCAACGGGGGCAAAAAGTGAAATTTCAGAGTGAATCCACGGGGAGATTAAGAGAAACTAGGGGACTGAGGTCTGGGCAAGGAAAAGAAACAAGTCCCCTCAGAGAAAGTGGGAACAGTGGAAGGACAAGAAGGTGGGCTGGCAGGGCACATTTAAATTCCAAATAGGCCATATGAATTTAAAATCAGAGATTGGGAGTTCAAGATATATCTATATCTATAAATCAGATCTGGAGAGTCAAATAACATGTGTTGAAAGAGACTCAGAAAAACAGAGAAATGGGTGGGGGGGGGGTGGGCAGGAGGGAGACCATAGGTTTGTTCTAAATCATCCACAGGCCCCAGTAAAGACGACAGAATGTCCGATCTGCAGCATTAATCCCATCTGGAAATCCTCATAAAGCAGCCTCCCTCGGGGCACCTGGGTGGCTCAGTGGGTTAATCCTCTGCCATCGGCTCGGGTCATGATCTCAGGGTCGTGGGATCGAGTCCCGCATCGGGCTCTCTGCTCAGCGGGGGGCCTGCTTCTTCCTCTCTCTTTGCCTGCCTCTCTGCCTGCTTGTGATCTCTGTCTGTCAAATAAATAAAATCTTTAAAAAAAAAAAAAAGCAGCCTCCCTCCTGGGTATAATCTGTTGCCATTTTATCTAATGAATATAATTAAATCCTTTATCTTGCTAAACTAAACCTCAATCTCACTGTTCATCACCATTCTATTTCAAATGCTCTGTCCAACATACTGAATAGGTCAGATGCCCTTTTATTCATACTCACTCAGAAAAATCAGGCTGAGAAATACACATTAGGAGGGCAGCTGTCTCTCTTTGCAGACACTGGCAAGGAGGCACCCACCAGGCATGAAACCACTAACGAAGCCTTGGACCGGACCGGCTCAGTTACACAGTCACCAAGGTCATGCCAATGCTGCAAGGATGCTGAGCCCGAAAGCAGAAGAGCAGGGGATGGGACATGTGCCCAGTGTGGCCCTCCATGCTTCAATGTCCGCAGCCTGGAAAAATCTGCCAGATGGACATCTCTAATGCTTGGCCTGAGTTTTTTTTTTTTTTTTTTTACAGTATAGTGCTACCTCCGTTGGTACCATGATAGACCACCATGGGAGCAGAAATGGTCCACAGATAATGATCAGGAGAACAGACAACAGACCAGTGGTCTCTGGCTTTCAGGTGTTGAACTTCAGGGACAAAAGACTTCTGAGCCACCGAGAGACGAAGATCAATCATAAGTTTAAGCGAAGATACAGAGGAAAAGGGGCACTCGGATACCTGCTACAACGGCAAGTCAGGACTGAGGGGTCTGAACAGTTAGAAAAAGTATGAAAATAAAAATGGCAACTGGGAAAAATCTGAGCCCCCAAGGAGAGACATCAATTATTAAAAAGAGAAGGATTTCATCAGACGCCTTAGTTGAGGGCTGGAAGGGGCACGAGAATTACCCCATCCCGTTGCTTCACTTACGCAGGGAAGAACAGAAAGTGGGCCACTCGGCCCACTAAGGAAGAAGCTGCTGTTCTGATAATGGATGTAACAGACTTATAAATATTCATGCTTATGGGTGGGGAGATCAGAAAAAATAGTCAAAGAAAAGAATTTTACTTGCAAACTCTTCAGGGCAGCCTATCCCTGTGGGGAAATGGTCATGTGTTTTGCAAGTCCTTGGTAAATTCTACTCTCTAGAAGGAAAATGAAAGCCTGGTGAGAAGGGGGTGCCGGTGAGCACAGCCTCCCTCCCAGGAGTCCTTTCTCTTGCTTATTCATGTATTAAAGTGGTTGTCTGCAAGTCATAATGGGAAATTAGCCAGCCTTAAACACAGCCAATATGTGCTAAGTATAAATTAAGAACAGCACAAAATATTCCACCGAGCGCTTGGGGGTTGCTAGGAAACGGGAGGTCAGGCAATGCTCGAAGGCCAGGTTCTTCCCATCCCTGGGGCCTCGACAGGGCTCCCGGCGGGCCCTGCAACAGCCAGAGTGTGGGGCCAGGCCTCGGAGCTGTTCCACTCAAGATGCTTACATCGGATGCTGCCCCCGCTGCCACACTGCCGCCCACACAGCTAAAGAGCCCAACGGGTGCCTTGCAGCCCGGCACGTTTCTCCATGACCCTGGTGCCTGAGAATCGGTAGGGAAGAGTTATAAGTTGAAGACTCTTCTGCTACCAAAGCAAAATGGTAAAAAAAATAAAAGGAATATGTATAGAGACAGAACAAACAGGTTCCGAAATTCGAGAAAGACACAGCGAACAGAAGACACGCATGACGATGAAGTGTTCTTTTTCTCTTCACCTGTCCTCAGAATGATCTAACCATCCACTTCCTTCAGGGATCCATTTGGCCGTAACCACCACCTCCATTCTAAAAATGAACACAGGTCCTTAAATTCTATTTGAGGGTACCGGGTCAACTTCAGTGAGAGGAAAAGAACACTTCGATTTGCTGGGACCACCACATAATCACCATTGGTGGGCTCTTCCAAGACACACATCGCCTCCTTCCATGATGACCAGCAGGATAATTAGCATCCGTGGCCACCATGTGTCAGTATGAACTGGGGGTTCTGTAGACATGATCACAGTCAGCCCCGTAACCACCCTAAAATAGGGTGACTTCTGGGACACCTGGGTGACTTTGTCAGTTAAGCATCTGCCTTTGGCTCAGGTCACAATCCCAGGGTCATGGGGCTGAGTCCGGCGTTGGGCTCCCTGCTTTAGTGGGCAGCCTGCTGCTCCCCGCTTGTGTGTTCACGCTGTCTCTGGCAAATAAGTAAAATCTTAAAAAAAAAAAAAAAAAAAAAAGAGGGGTGACTTCTATCCTTATTCCATCCATGAGAACACGGAGGACTTAAAAGACCAGTGACATGTGGCTGGTGACAGTGAGTGCAGCATTTTCTGTAAAACCTCCCTCAGTCCACCGCGATACACGGCCTCTTGGTGCACCTTCATTGATGACTGTAACCCAATAATGTTTAAGGAATAACCCGTTTTATCATCCTGTCACTCATTTATTGTCTAAAGGACAGACTGCCTCGCTCGCCAGCAAATAGCAAAACAATAAAAATAAAAAATAAAAATAAATCAACCTGTTCTCTGAGAATTATGACAGCCTTGCAGCGTTAGCCCCAGAATATGTAGAAAAACAGGCCCGGTTTGGTTCACTGCTAGTCGCTAGGCTGGAAAGGGCAGGTATTGAGTTAAAGTTCTGTGATTTAGGCAAGAAAATCATAGGACTATAACCACGACGATGATAGGTGCCAGGGAGCGTTTTGCAAATGCTCCTGGGTCCGTCTCCCTGTTTCCCCCCATCAGTGTTTTTGGCATTTGAGGCTAACCAGGGATAATGAACAGAAACAGAGAGGATTCAGACACAATCTGTTCATGTCTTCGCTACTTCCTAGATTTTAGCACCCAATCCTCAAAGGAGTTAGTATGCTCTCTCCCTTTATGCCCCCGCAGCAGGGCCCCCCTTTGTGGCTTACAGTCCTCCCAGCACCGGGCAGAGGGGAATCTGTGTGTGACACTGGTCACCCAAATGACCAGAACAGAGAACGGAAAGCCCGTGCACCCAGGCCAGTGGCTAGAGGTCCTTCCAATAGCTCGAAACCACCTTCTCAATCACAGAACTACGTCAACAGTTGTAACAAGGAGCGTGGATGTGCTGGGAGTAGGCAAGGTGAGTCATGGAGAACAAGTGATGATTGTATGGTGGTTCGTTTTCTCTAATCGAGCATGAGAAGGGAAAGGCTTTCACTCTGCGGGCCCTGGCAGGGCCCCAAGTCTGTGTAAACCGGGAAATGCTTCCAACGCGGCCCCAGACAGCAGGCGCTCCCAAGTAGAAGTGGCCCATCTGCTGATGCCACCAGGCTATGGACAATGACTACTTTAAGAGATGGTCAGGTACATCGTGTTTTACAATATGACGTCACAACAAGGTCCGAACTGCCCTCCCAGCTCCACAAAGGACCTCAGTTCCCTAATTTACATGGCACCTGGGAGAAAAAACCCCCTAGGAGCTGCAAGTGGGGTCCGATAAAAATTCAACAGTCCAAGCTTTACTGGAATTGATGTAATGACATCAATGAATCAAATATATAGGCCAGTGTTTCAGAGTTAATATTAAAGCAAACTAACGCTGAAACACCGCGAGGGAGAGGAAAAGAAGCCAGGAGAATTTTCTTTCTGCAATTTCTCGAGCCGCAATGAACATACTAATGATGCTTGACTCTCGGCCCTTACCATCTTGTGGAATTTGACTTCCCAAAATTTGTTTCAGTCCTCTACTTCTGTATTGCAATAACCTTAATTAAACTGTCCCAGTGGAAACAGTATCAAGGTATGTTAAACAGATTTCATATCCAAACCCTTATCCTTCTCGTGTATCTATAGAGACCTTTAAAAACCTTTACTTAACAGTTGCTAAAACATTCGTTTGGTGGTGAATGTTTCATTATAACCTTATAACCGTGGAGGGGATTAAGGTGGGGGATGCTGCAATATTTTTAACAGGGACACTTGTCTTGCGTTTCATAAAGGCCAATTTTGACTGTAACCCAGTATAATTCCAAAGCTAAACAGTATTCCCTTTTAAGTGAAACAGTGACAAATGAAGCATCTGGCACACTTTAATGAGCTGTTTTATCCTTTCAGAGCGGCTGAAACTAGGCCACCCATTCATCTGAGAAAGTGGGTAGTAGCACAGAATAATTACGTAATCCTGCAAGACACACTGATATTAAGGGCACCCCGCCTCCCCCCACACTTTAAAATTTTTTAGTCTCACTTACTAGGAAACAAAACATGTCAACAAGTGACTCGCTACATCTGGAAAAATGTTAAACGATAAGCCATTTTCTCTTTTCACCCTCTATTCAATAGTAAAACTCAAGGCTCAAAGCCCGAACAATTGGGATAATAAAAATTAAGTTGTGCATAGATGTCGTTTTTACCGAGAGCAAAGGAAAAATAGGATAAAAACCAAGAGATGATCAGCACGGACACCATAACCCACTGGTTGCCAAGCAGGGCAACAATGCCTGCTGGGGAGGTTTGGAAATGCCTGGAGGCCCACGGGGGCTGGGACTGGCTTAGAATGGGGAGAAGGCGGGGGTTGGGGGCTGTTACAGTAGTCCTACGGGGCCCTACAGAAAAGGATCACCCCGTTCAAAATGCCAACGACACCATCATTGCGATATTCTGCTAGAACCCGATCGATAAGAAAAACCCGGTAAACAGGGAGGTGGAAGGTAAAGAGTGTGAAATTATGAACAAGTTCCAATTTGAAAGGCGATGCAGGGGAGGCAGAGCAGCCCCGAACTAGAAACTTGAGAGACCCTGGGTGGGGAAAAAAGGGGGTTCCAACATTACAACAGTAGCCAAGGAGGCCAAAGCTTAGAGGAGGGTTTGGGGCTGGGAAAAGTACAGTGCAGAGGTACTCACCTTGCAGAGAGCCTGAGGGGAGCAGGGAGCATTTCTGCAGGAGCCGGCAGGTGAGGAGGAGGGCAGAACCCAAGGCTGCGCCTACAGCTCGGGAACCAGTCAAGAGCAAGGGGGAGGGGAGGAGGCCCAGTCAGACAGGTGCCAGGAAGGCGGGGTGGCTGGCGAGGTCACAGGCCTTGGGGGGTGAGGGTAGGGGATGAGGGAGGTGGGGCAGGGAAAACTGTATCTGGGAGCTTTCCGCAGAAGGGAGGCAAGGGCAGTTTTGACGGTAGCATCAGAAAGAGGAAAATGGGCATGGGCTCTCTTTGGAAATGTTCAGCAATGAAAATACCGCTCGGGGCAAGCATGCCCTAGTCACTCCCACCTCCCCTCCCTTTTATGGATATTTCTCTATATTAAACATTAGAATATTTACATATATTTAATCCAAAGAAGTGTGAGCAAGGAGATGGAACCCAGAGAGAAGGAACCTTTGACAGCCTGAAGGAGAAAACCGGATGGCTTATAGTCTGGGGAGAGGCAAGAAAACATTCAATCAAGACGACAGGAGGAGCCTGTTCTTCAGAAAAGTTGCCACAATTTAAACTCCCCCTGTACATGAATGGGAGTTTCTTCCACGACTGCCCTGGGAGGGTTATTAAAAAGCAACACAAAACCAAGAAACTCGTTCAGTCTTCACCCTGGCAAAATTACCCATTTTTAAGTTTGATTTCTTTGATTATACCACCAAAGCTGTCAGGTTATTTCCCATTTCTTTTTTTTTTTTTTAATTTATTGGTTAGAGAGAGAGAGAGAGAGAGAGAGCACAGGCAGACAGAGAGGCAGGCAGAGGCAGAGGGAGAAGCAAGCTCCCCGCGGAGCAAGGAGCCCGATGCGGGACTCGATCCCAGGACGCTGGGATCATGACCTGAGCCGAAGGCAGCCGCCCAACCAACCGAGCCACCCAGGCGTCCCTTATTTCCCATTTCTATATCACCTTTTGTGGATTTCTCATTCCTGTGTTTTACTCATTTTTCTGCCAACACATTTGTTATTTTCTTCCTGATTTCCAAGGGCTACTTTTTAAGGCTATAAATCCATTGTTACACCTGTTGCAAAATATTCTTCCTGTTCGCTGTTGGCCTTAATGAACAATAGGGCCGTGGGGATGGATACAGCCAAGTCCTAACAATGTGTGTGCTGTGATTTAACAAATAAACTGATGAATTACCTTTATAAAACAATCTTGAATGTGCTCAGGTATAAATACACATGAATAATACAGAATCATTGTTTATAATAAGGAAACAGTCCAGTCCAGTAATAGAACCTATTTGAAAGTATAGTCATCGACAAAATTCTGTAGTTGTGCAAAAAAGCACAGGAATGTTTTAAGATACAGTAAGCTACTAAAAGTTATAAAATTAAGAGCAGCCTCTAAATGTAAAGAGTTTAAATTTGTATTTTGCCTATTTTCCAATTATTTTATAATCAGTAAGTACTGCCTTTATATGGAGGAGGGGTAGGGGCAAAACCCAGTTACCAACTGTGGTGGTGATTTTATTATTATTACTGGGTTGTAGCATTTCTGTGTATCAGGGAAAGAGCCAGCCTGAGGCAGGGCTAGGGGGACACCCCAGAGTCAAAGGCCAACACAGCAAAATGCTGAAGACACCAAAAGGGGCTGAGGGCCTCCTCCATGGCTGTGAGGAGACCCAGGGAGGCTTAGTCTCTGAGCCCGTGCAGCACACTGCAAGGCACCTCCCAGATCTACCCTCTGTTCTGGGCTCAAACCCGGGCCCTTTGCTCCAGAGTCACCCAGGGGGATCACCGCTTTGGGAACAGGCTCTCTGTAAAGTTGCTGGTGGGCAGCAGTGGCTTTTTAGAACAGAGTCACTCACAGAAATCACACATAAGGGGGCTGCCTGTGAAAAAGCCAATGCAAGGCCATTTAAGTCAGCCACCCCCCCAATCAATCAATCACCCCACAGTTTGCATAAAACACAGAGACGGTCTGAGACTGGGATTGGCTCAAAGGTCAGACCAGGGCTGCTCTTCTGATCGGTGGCTATTTCCAGAAGTTCAGGAGGAATAGCCAAAGTTGAAATGCACAGCTGAGGGGGCTGAGGGGAGGAGGCCAGACTGTCTGTGGCGGTGGGCACAGGGGAAAATGTTTACCCCATGCCCGCCGTTTGGTACCTTCCAGGTCGGAAGCCAGCAGGGCAGAACTCGCAGATCTCTGTAATCAGAGTCTTCCCGAAAAGTACCCTTTAACAGGGGAGGGAGTGTTTTCTGTCACTCAAGCCAGGCTTCGAGGCCGTGGGATTCTGAACCTGGGGATCTCCGTACTGAGATGTGGGAACAGAAACTCAGTCTGAGAAAGGCAGAAGTAGGTGGTACTTTTCCCATTGGTGACTAACACTCCACTTTCCCTCGCAGCGGTCGTTAATTTCATGTCAGATTCATGGCTGGTAAGATCGGTACACCGGATGGTGACCGGATGGTGAAACCTCACACACAGGGTTTCACCCAGCACTGGAAAAGTTATCGCCCTGAAAGCAGATTTAGCTAAGTAGCCTTCAGCCACATTATTATTCGCTTCTTTTAAATGTAAGTCAATTTCATATGAAAGACCACCTTCACATTTAAAACTTGCTCCCTTAAAGGGCACTTTTAGCAAATGAATGGAAATCAACTGAACACAGGCGAGCCCGGTGGAGGCAGAGATCAGCATTTCAGTTACTCTTCATTACGTTCTTTCTTTGGGGACACTGTGGGGCGACTAAGAGAATCTCAACAAACAGCGCCTCGTCGGGTGTTTCTAGGCAGACTGCGAAATCCCGATTCGAACTGTGCTCGTGCCGAATCAGCATAAGACAGTCAACAGGACCAGGAGACTCCAGACCCCCCTCCACCCCCACAGTCGTGTACAAACCGATTTACGATACAATTTAAAAAGAAAGGCTTCTTCTCCGGCAGAGTTCCTTAAAACGTTCACCCGAAGTACAAGGCGAGGAAAAGCTACAGGTCCGTAGTGTGTACTTTCAAAGCGAAATGCCTCGGGATGACCCATTCAAACAAAAGAAACCACCGCCAGCGATGTCCCCTTCTAACCTCATTTAAAAATGAGTTTTCCTATAGAAAGCGAATTCTCTATCAGGAACATACCCCCTTATCGATGCCTGCTCTGATAACGTCCCTCGTGCTGACAAAGTGTTCACCCTACGAACTCCCGAGTGCGATCCAAATCAGCACTTACTGCCTGTTTAGAAATTTAACTTTTCTGATGCTCAGAGAGATGGGAAAGCCTGTTTCTCCCAGGCTTAAAACCCTTCCCCACCAGATCTTACCCCACCATGATCGTTCCCAGGCCCATGAAACTCTTAAGCGGCTCAAATAAGAGAAAGACTCCTACCTTGGGTTCCTCGTGCCCCTTCAGTGTCTGTCCACTGTAAAAGGCTGCATCTTTAGCAGTCCGGGACACAAAACCGGGCTTTCTTCAGCTCACTGGTGTTCCCAGGCTTTTATGTGGCGTCTTGGGCTCTGCCTGCTTAATTCATTCCCGATTCTACTCAAAGGAAGGCCAGCCCGGGGAGGCTGGCGGGGTAGCAGTTGCTAGAGACGGTTTTAACTGCAGGAGCGAAATGACCACCTCTCCTGCCCCAAGAGACGTGTGAAGACACTTGAAGCCCCCCGCCCCCCCCCCCAATTTTCAAAGAGGGCCTATTACTGAAAAAGAAAAAGCCAGGAGACAAAATCGAGCAATTTAGTGGTGACCTTGGAAAGTCGACCCTGAGAACAACACTCTTTACTGGAGCAGAGCTTCATTTGTGCCTATTATCCCGGACTTTGCATAGCACTGCTGAATGGTTGCCATGACAACATGGTAAACAGGATTCGAGTGACCCCAGAGGGGTGTAATGGGATTGTTTTGTTCAGGGCAAAGAATGGTTGCTTTAATGCTTCCTTTACTAAAATGTCCTGAAGAGGTAAGGCTGCCTTTTTACGAGGCGTCTGTAGGGGATGTTCTCAAAAGTCAAAGATGTTAGCCATAGGTACTCTAGTTACAGGAGAGGCGGTAACACGAGAGGCAATCAGAAAGACAGGAAGAATTCTGGAAGGTTCCTCAATGCCAGGGTGCATTTTCCAGGAAGTATGCGGCGGAAACGGAACCATCTCCAAAGAAGGTAAGAACAGCTGAACACAGAGAGGAGTCAAAGGGGCTGATGACTGAGAGAGAGCTCTAAAACGTCCTAGCTCCCTCCTGCTCCCTGGAGAAAGAGCATCTCCCCCCCCGCCCCGTTTTCTCAGGTGGTTTTTGCAGGTTTCTTTCACATAGAACAGTATCATTCGCATTTTATCCTGCACAACAGAGACCGAATTCTCAGCGCTTTGTCTTCTGGCCAATCAGGAACAATCCTATTCTTGGGAACTATTACTTGAGAAAACGTTCGTGGTATTGGGAATAGACTGGGAATACCGGGCATTTTGACACTTCCTGACCGTGTGCAGGTCAAGACTCAGAGCCTTACAGCACAGTTAGCTTTAATGTTCATTTTGGACCTTAGAATACTGGTTCATTAATTATAATAAATGTGACATAGTCATGTAGAATGTTAACATGAGGGAAAACTGTGTGTTTGTGTGTGTGTGTGTGTGTGTGTGTGTGTAAGTGGGATGGAGAGTGATATGGGAACTCCATGCTATACGCTCAAATTTTCTGTAAGTTTAAAGTTTTCTAAAAATATAAAGTCAATTTTAGGGGCACCTGGCTGGCTCAGCTGGTAGAGCATCCCACTCTTGATCTCGGGGGTCATGCATTCAAGCCCCACACTGGATATAGAGATTACTTCTAAAGAAGTAAAAGATAAAGTCAATTTTTAAAAATTAAAATAAGCGTTCATCCCGTAACAGTGTCAAGGAGTAAAGAAAATTTTAAAAACCTGAAACAAAAACACATACACAGGAGCAATTATGACAATCTGCCAAGGATAGGTGATTTAAAACTAAACCCAAAAAGGAAAAGGGGTGGCAACAGTCTTAGGAAGCTCTTCCTGTGATCCAGCCTAAACCGGGGTTGGAATCTGTGAGGACAGAGTGACCCCATGCCCTGTGTCTGGCAGGAGCGGAGCACACCATCCATGACCTTGGTGTAGGACACCAAGGGATGACCCTGTCCTGCAGGAAACCCCGGGAGTGCACAGAGGGTGAGGGTGAGCAGCCAGGGTGAGGGGCTGGAGGGACCCTAGTAAATGCAGTCCCTGGCAAACAGCCTCCCACAGAACAGTAAAAACATGAACAGGAGACAAGCGCAGCCCGTACATTCAGGCGAGCAAAACTCTCCCAAACCAATTGCCCACAAGAGCCCCGAGATAGGCTAGCATGGTGTCCCGATGTTTGAAAGGCTGAACCATATTGAGGATATCACCCTAATACCGATCTCCTGGTACATCTCCAGGGTGACTTCCACCTACATCAGTCAAAGAGGATCCAGAAGCAAATAACATGCCTCATGTAAATTAACTAGAACGAAACCTGTAGCGGTCAGGATTCAAAGTAGCAAGTCCGCAGGTGCCCAGCTGGCTCAGTCTGTGGGGCACGGTTATTAAAGATAAAATCTTTAAAAAAAAAAAAAGTAATAAGTTACCAAGTCTTTATCTTGGTAAAGTTAAGCCCTCCTATACCACGAGTGAGCTCACAATGTACTTGGATAAGCAATTCAATTCACCATTTCCTGAGCACAGACGGGGAAGGCAGGTCCTACAAAGCTGTACCTGCTTAAGATCTTTCCTATTTGGGGAACACTTTATTCAGAAAATAGGATTAGGGCAGAGAGAACAATGACTAAAAACAAAAAGTTATGGCAAGTAAGATCAGTCAGGCTAAGGACAGTAAGAAGAATAAAATGAAAGAGAGAAAGATTTAGGAAGAACAGGACAAAAATTCAAGGTAGGAAATAAGCCACATGATCATCAGAACTTTTTAGAGAAATGTTTGGTCTTTGTTTAATGAGAAAAAAAAAAAAGGTGGGGGGAGGGGATGGCGTGGCTGGTTCAGTCTGTAGAGCATGTGACTCTCCATCTCAGGGTCCTGAGTTCAAGCCCCCCCGCCCCACCGAAAACCCCAAAACCAAAATTCCCCCAAGAAAACAAATGGCAGGCAGCACCTAGATCACACAAATATTAGTCCCCAGGACTGAATGTGCTGAGTTCGTGAATTCATTCATGGCATCATGGGGCCTCTGGAAAGAGAAGGTTTAGGTTTTCATGATGTCTGCACAGCGCCCTCACTTCCTGTGTGCCGGCAGCCTGTCTCGGGTATCGTCCAGGTGAGGGCTCCAGTCTGATATGAACAGTGGCACCACGACAGACAGGGACACAGGTCATCAGGATTCATTTAAGTGCAAAGCGCGGGCATCCTCTCAAGTCTTTCAAAGACCACCATGTGAGAAGGTTGCTTATCCCCGCGTCTCAGGGCTCACAGAAGGTGCTCCAAGACAAGGCCACCACGGTCGGGCTAACCCCATCCCAGCTCTGTACTCCGCCTGATATTCCAATTTCCAGCAACTATGACCGCAGAGCCCCCTCACAGACCTCAGTTTCCCTCTTCTGGGGCCTCCCCTCAGCACATCCCACTCCTCACTCTTCCCCTCTTCCCTTAGAGAAACCTCCCCCCCAGCAACCATCTCTGCTAGAAGCCTTCCTCCACCAGCCCTCAGCCTTGGGGTGATTCAGGTGACCCAAGTCCTGCCTTTCTGGAGGCGATGCTGACAGAATCTTTGAGGATACCATTCTGCTGGCTTAAAAGCTTGAAGAGGATGCTGCAAGAATCGAGGATGATTCCCTCTAGAACCCAAGTGCTCCCCACATCAAACCTCCAGAAGGCACAGTGAAGAGGGTCATCCGGGCACGTTCCCGACAAGTGAGGACAACCTTGCCTTCCCCACATTCGAGGCGACAGCCAGGGCCTCACAGCCCCAGCAGGCTTTCCTGGTATGGATCAGTCCGCTCCCTTCTTTAATCTGTCCTGCACTTCCTCAGGGTTTTTCTGAGGAATGTTAATGACAGACTTTTCGGACTAGAACTCATCTGCTAAAACACCAGGGTGGGACAGAAGGGAGAGATCACAGGTCACAGGACACCCTTGGGGAGAAATTCTGCAGAAGCAAAGCAGGTTTCCTTTGTTAGGGAAATCTTGTGGTGTTGGTTGGGGCACTCTGAGCCAGAAACTAGTACTGGCCAACAAATCATAGCAGAAATAAGCTAACGGGCTACACTGCCGTCTAAAAATTGTCTAATGGAGAAGTCCGCCCTTCGTAAACTCCAAAATTCTAAGCCGAGTGGACGATTACTGCCTGCAGTGCTGTGTCAGGCAAAGAATCAACTGCACACAAAAATTAAATTAATTTTTTAAATTAATTAAAAAATTAACTCCATCCTCCCCGATGGAGAGGGAGGCTTTTTTTTTTTTTCCAAGTTTTTACTTTAATTCCAGCATAGTTAACACACAGGGTAAGAATGGTTTCAGGCAGACAATATAGTGATTCAACAATATATCCCTGGTGTTCATCACAAGTGAACTCCTTAATCCCCAACCCTTCTCCCCCCTCCCCTCTGGTGACCATCAGTCTGTTCTTCATAGCCAAGAGCCTGTTTTGTGGTTTGCCTCTCTTTTCTCCCTTTGCTTGATTGTTTTCTTAAATTTCATGTATGAGTGAAATCATACAGTATTTGTCTTTCTCTGACTTATTTCATTTAGCATAATACCTTCTAGCTCCATCCATGTCTTTGCAAAGGGCAAGACTTCATTCCTTTTTTATGGCTGAGTAATATTCCACTGTAGTAAGAAATGGGCTTTTTAAAATTCGCCTCCTAACTTAGCACCAAGTGAAATATCTTTTATATAACACCTAAGGTTAGCTACCTGTTGTTCCTTAAAAAAAAAAAAAGTCCACAGTTATTATAGCTGAATTGATATAATGTTCTAGCATTTCAGTTACATTCTCCCTGCTTGCATTTGCTTTTCAAAGCAAAACACAAAAATCCCAAATAACAAAAACCCTGTAATATTCCCCCACAAAGGATTTCCAGATGCTTTAGGCCTAAGCGCCCACTTCAAGCTTCACACTTGTCAAGGAAGGGAGGCAGCCAGTCTATCCTACAAGCTCAGGGCCCACTGGGCTGTGTGCTCACACTTGCCAAGCTACCACCGGAGTCTTGGATATGCTCCTAAAAGCACAAAGCAGTTCCTCCACTTTCTCTAAGGCCACATTTCCTTAGGCCACAGACTTTAAAGCCACTGTTTTTATCCCTCTGGTCATAGAATTTTCAAAAATAAACCCTCCAGAATCTGCCCAAACCCATGACCCATGTTCCTGAATGATCCACAATATACCTACATACACGTAAGCATGAATAGATCCTTTCAAGGTTCCCTGATGAACAAATGACTGGTAAAGGGTATGAGGCAGGAAGAGACAATATCACTCCTTTGCACCAGAAATAAAGACTTCCCATCTACGGGGTGACGGCAGGGAAGTTTTTCCTCATGAAATTTCTAGAAGCACCAATCTTTGGACCAAAGAAAACTCATAATAACCTCCAAAGGAGGGTTGTTTACACACATTTCATAGACCATCATCACGAGTCACATCTGATATTTTCAATGGAACCAAAGGAATGCTAAGCAAGTCATAATTAACTATTTCCATATTCTTTTTTTTTTTTTTAAAGATTTTATTTATTTATTTGACAGAGAGAGAGAGAGAACAAAAAGGGAGAGAGGGAGGGGGGGGGGGGGGGGGAAGCAGGCTCTCTGATGAGCAGAGAGCCCTACATGGGGCTCGATCCCAGGACCCTGAGACCATGACCCCAGCCGAAGGCAGAGGCTTAACCCACTGAGCCACCCAGGTGCCCCCTATTTCCATATTCTAATTAGCATCTTCACACTTTAAAATCACACCTACATCTTGGGCCTCAGACAAGTCGGTTCACCTGCCTGAGCCTTTACTTTCTGGTTGTGTTTAAAATGGTACCAACATGGTTTTCCGGAGTCTCCTACAGCCCATCTCTTGGTGAGCATTAGTTAGCGTCTGCCACAGGTCAGGTGTCAGGGAGACGGTAAGCAGTACAGAGGAAAGAGGAGGCTGGGCTGGCTCATTTCGTTAAATGCAAAAACCAAAGCAATTAGGCACAGTCGAATCCCAGCCAGAAAAAATTAACATCAAAAAGAGGTAATTTCTTCAATATTCTGCCTGCTGAAGGGTTTTCAAGCAGGCCTAATTTCAAAAGCGAATACACTTTAAAGGAAAAATTCCATGTCATCCAAGGAAGAAAACAAATACGGGAGACACCGAGTGTCTCAAATTAAAATTTCTATCCTTACAGTAGTGCTGGTTTGGTGAGTCCGCATTTCACTGAATCTAAGACACCAAAGCCTATAAGCCTGCATGATTAGGTTACACATCCCTAAGACGGGAAAAGAGCTCCAATTAAACTACGGCTCACTGAAAGTTGTAAAATGCAGCCCAACACCCAGGCCCTTAAATTTGGGGGAAAAATGGCATGTTTGAAGGATGAAATATGGTATTATTAACACTGCTGTAAAGAGAGGAAGAGGAACGGGTCACACATTTCTTGAGTAGAGGCCCAAAGCCTGTAGTCCATTTGTATTGCAGATACTGCCCCCTGAGGCTCTGAAGGGAAAATATAAACCAGCTGACATGGTATATTATTATGTTGTGACTAGTAATTTCCTACATTGCATCCCCAAACCACATATTGTGTATGCTGCCATGTTTGTGATTATCAGAGACATCGGAATATGAATTAGCAATGGAAAGACGAGCTACTCTTCGAAGCTACCAGAACAGAGGCACAGATCTTCCACATAGGACCCATCTCAGCTGCTTTAGGCCATACAAATACCAAATTCCCCACCATGGCGGCTCATGGTAAGCTAGCAAGCGTAACAGAGCTAGCAAACTTGGTTAAAGAAAGCATCCACCTTTCCCTTCCTAGAAGACAGAGAGTTCAATTTTGTGGTTCTTAGAAACATTTTTAAAGCATAAATGAAAAATCACTAATATTAAAGTCACAGGCAACTGGTAAACGAGATAAAAAGTCAGATCTAGCATCAGCGAAGTCATCAGAATGTAACACAAGTCTCGCAAGAGAACAGTTCAGGTGAGCTTCCTTTGCTCAAGCCTTATGAGAATAGCGCTAAGTTTTTCAACATGAGGGACCAACGACCTTTCTGTCTTGTGGAAAGGAGGGTGATTTCTCTATTTGGGGGGGTTACTAAGAGCTGATATTTCCCAAATCAAGATCATTTCCACTTTTTAACAACATTTTAGGGCAGGGTGCCCATTTAGTCTCGGATTCAGCAACTACAGCCATTGAATACTAAATTTTCTTTGTTTCGATAGCTTCTCCTAACACTCATATTGTGCCTAGCCAGGCTATGGCATTAAGAAGCCAACCTCACAGAGCCTACCCATGAAAACTGACCACGGCAGCCTTTCAGGAGTTCTCAAATTAGGCCTGTCCACCGGGTTAGGGTCCTTCAAACTCAGCACTGCTACTCAGAATACAGACTCTTCACCGTGTTTAACAAGAAAACAACATGAAAAAAGAAATCAACCACAAAACCTACACCAACTATCTCTTCCAAATAGAAGCCTGTCCAAGATTTCAACCAAATCCTCAAAAAAAAAAAAAAAAAAAAAAAAATTTGTGAAAGCTTCACAACGTTTCCTTTTAAACTAGATTTCTCTAAAGCATAATAGCATCCTTCAGAAGCAAACAGTCCCAAAAGACAAAGGGAATTTTTCCATTTAACGTTAGGTTATAATAATGTCATATACACTTCGAACCATCAATGATGAAAGGACTTTAGAGAAAGTGCCCCAGGAAGCGGTGTCTTTAAAGACCCAGCCTCAGTCTAGCACTGCTGTAAATCTTACCTTCTGCGTGTTTGGCTTGATACAGCGAACAAAGAAAGGATTAGAGGAGCTTAGCGTCGCCATTAAGGAATGCAGTGAGTCCTAATAGAAAGGAAAAAGTATATGTT
>ML110116.1:13470-31584 GCA_003697995.1 Taxidea taxus jeffersonii | reverse complement strand
CTGTCCTTTCCAGTCTCCATCAGGCTCAGCCTTCCTGAACTCACTGGGACGTCTGGCTGGAGGGTGAAGAGCCTCAGATGCCTCTATCTCCTCCCTTCCCAGCCACCTGGAAGGGCTTCTGTGAGGAGCCACTGTCTGGGGAAGACAAGGAGCAGGGTCCCTCTTCGAATGGGAAGTGCATAGTAATTAGTTTTAATAGGGAAGGAAGAGTAGCCCATTTCATTGCAGGGAAATAGGATTTTTAAATCATTTAAAGAGCTGTGTCAACTCTAAAATGGCCTGTAGTGGGGCCTCTGAGGGATTGATAATTAGCTCTCTTGTCTCTAATGAAAGCAGAGGGACAGGAGGAAGGGTCACATAATGAATGCAGGGATTAGCTTCCAAATAGGCCCCAAATAAGTAGGCAGATGCAGGGGAGGGAGTAAAGGGCAGGCGTGGGCCAGCTGGGTCTCAGGCTGAGGGGCAGCCAGCCCGTGGGAACTTAGAGAAGGGGTCCAGCGTCTCCTGAATCCCATGGAACCAGTGCCCACCCAGCCCTACTTTGGGCAAAGTGTCTCCACTCCTTCACTGTGAGGCTAGGAGTGAATGATGGCCTGGTGTCCCCAGCCTAGAAGCAAGGGGCTCTACTGTCAGCTGTGTTCTGGAAATCCTCAGCCCTGCATGAGAGCCCAGGGTAAAGTTGGGAAGTATCTCAGAAGACTTCCTCCAGGGGGCACTTCATGCATGGTACATGCTGTTGGCAGCAGACAGGGGATGCCACACCTCAGCCCTGGGCTGCAGGGCCATGAGAAACCCACTTGCCTCAGCTTCCCTCTGGATCCCTGGAAGCAGGAAGGCCCAGTAGCAGGCCTGGGGCTGAGCCTAAGCCTGGTATACCTCTCCCCTCAGAACAGGCCAGAAGGCTGAAGGCAGTGAGTCTGGAGAAAGGGGAAGGAGGACTGGTCATGCCAACCTCATTGTCCCCTGGCCCTCTGGGCATTGCCAATTCCTGCTTTTACCGCAAAGCCTCTTTTTCCCTGGAAAACTGATCATGTGGAGCCTGCAGAGAAAGTGTGTTCTTGGCACATTTTCTGTGGAGGGCAGTAACTCCCAGTGTTCAGAATAATCAGGCTGCAATCCCCCAAAACTGTGGGCCCAGCCAACATATCCCAAGTTAGTGGCATCATGGGGCAGGGAGACTAGCAATGGCAGCCAAGAACCCAAGCCCAATGTGCTGGTATTTTAAGGAATAGTGTTTCTTGTTAACCTGGAAAACAAAGGGAGAGGAGCACTGAGCTGACGTCAGGGCTGAGCAGCCCTTTCTCTCCTCTGTGCACTGTGTGCCCAAGCGGGACCCCTGGGGAATGAAGGTCTCTGGATGCAGGAGACTCAGCTCTGGGTCGCACTGAGGGCCAAAAGGTCAAGCCCCCAACCCAGGCTGGTATCAGTGTGCCCCTGTTCATCACTTCCTGTCTGGGCCTCAATTTCCCCAAAATGAGCCCATTAGAGAAGATGGTTACTCCAAAAGTGAGCAAGAAAAGATCATTCTTGCCCATTCTATATAAAGCAGGTCTCTTTCCCATCTCTCCGCGCTATCTTTAGCTTGTTATTGATTTATTTCTTTGTTTATCATGGGTCTCCCCTACTAGACCGTAAAGCTCACACGAAGAAAGACCCTGCCTGCCTCATCCACCAGGATTTCCATTCCTCTGCACCCACCCCTACAGCTGCCACATGGCAGGTTGGCTTCCTGACGGACTGAGTGCTCTGGGGCCTGCCTCACAAATAAAACCCCAGGCCAGGGACTGGCAGAGCTGCCAGGTTGGATCACTGCTCCGGCCCACACTGCTCTGATGACATCATCTGAAACCCCTCATCCCACGGACAGGCTCAGGCAGGGTGTGCAATGTGGGAGAGAAGTGCTTGAGTCACTTACTCTTCCTTTCTTGTCTCTCCATCTCTTACACAAGGATCATGTTCTCGGCTGGAGGGTGGGCCATAGAGAGAAACAGGGACAAGGTGCAGTGCCTAGGAGCTTTGTCACGGGCATCATCTACCTGTGCTCTCCCAGGCCTACTCCTGTCCACGGGCAGTCTCTAGGGGTCCATTTCACATGGGAATTCCCCGATTGCAATCTGGAGTCAGACTGGGCCCAAGTTCAGATGAAGTTCTAGGACTTAAAAGAATGATGCTTAGAGCCTCAGTTTCTTCAGCTATAAAATGGGGATAAGGATAATCATCTCACCTTCCTAACGGAGTTCCCAAGCAGTTGAAAGGGACTCGGCATGTTTTTATTTAGGAAAGCCTGTTCTGTTAGTCAGCTGGGCTGATCTCCCCCACAATCCCAGGATGCAGGGCCCCTTCCAGAAAGCAGCTTACTTGGGGGGAAGGCAAGTGGCTGCCATGGGCAGCCCAGGCCTCCTGCAGGAGGGCCATGGGCCTCAGAACCGGCAGACCTAGTGCTGGTTGGGTCAAGCCTGTGCTCCAGCAGCAGCTGCACATTCTGGCGTTCACTGTGAGCCGCTCCATTGTGACAGGTGCCGTCCACGTGATGACTCCTCTGAAGCTCGGCTCAGGGCAATCTCGAGTAGGTCTTACCATATCCCCTTGTAAAGATGAGGGAACCCCTCCTCTGTAAGATGGGTGTGAGATGAGCTGCTGGAGGCTGGGCAGCTGCCATGCAGAGCAGTGACGGGTCTGAACCCATGTAATGTGGCTCCTGGTCACAAGTCACCGCCATGCCATGCTGCCCTTTGCCACCACAGCTATCCTCACCCCACGCCTCCCACAGATAGATTCTTCCCAGACCTATTGCCCATTTTCTCCCCCTGCTCTCTTGGCCCGTCTCATCTTTTCCCATCTGTTTCTCTGTCTCCCCTTTCCTTCCTTCCTTCCCTCCTCTTTTACTCTCATCTCTCTCTCTCCATTCCTCTGTCTCAGGTAAGCGGGCCATCTCTGATCCCTAAGCTGTGCTGGCCGATTGGGAAGGAGGCAGGAGGAGGGGATCCTGGGTCATTCTGGAGAGTCCTCAGACCCCCTGTGGGGAGAGCCCCATATTCCCCAAGGGCAGCCAGGAGACCTGTTACAACAACAGGTGCGCCAAGAATGTTCCTGCCTCTTTCGCCCAGCATCTTCAGACTCTGAGAGACAAAACTGCACTTGCCAGAACTGTAGGAAACCCCGGGTCCTCAGGGTGCTCCCTGACTCTGCTCACGGAGCAGACCCAGGACGTAAGAGAATAAATCAAGCCCCGGGCAGGATCCCCTGGACCAGCTCCTCTCTGGAATCTAGTTATACCCCTGGAGAAGGCAGGGGACTGAAGAAGCAGAGACCCCAACCCAGTGCCCCCAGCAGCCAAAAGGCTCCTGAGCTCCTCAGCGGCTCACGCTTTTCCTGCAAAGGCCACAAGGTCTGCAACACCCAGTGCCACTGGGATAGTCTGGGGACTGGGCTGTTGTGTTGGGCTGGGAGCATGTAAGCTCAGAGAACTAAGGTCCATGTGGCACCCACGGGAAGCCTTGCATAGGTGTGCAGCCTGAGGGTGTCTAGAGAGGAAGAAATTCGTATTGGCGGGAACAGCACAGAATTTTCACCATGTTTCATAAAGGGCAAGGCTGTTGCCCCGGAATAAAAATCATTTGGGAGAGTCCAAAATATTTGAATCCAGCTCTATTTTCCTCCACGGGAAACAGGCTTTAAAAGCTCATTTCTCTCTCTGAGCTGCAGATTTCCTTCCTCCCTGAAACCTGGCCCCAGCCTATTTTTCTTCCTGTTACGGCAGTTGCATAGTAAAGCTCCCTTTGCTCTGCCCTGAGCCCTGATGGATGTCCTGAGCAGCAGCACCTGCATTCCCCTTCCTAGGTCTGGCCCTGAGCCCCAGGAGAGGATCTGGAGGCAAGTGCCAGCAAGGGAGGTCACCTGTTCCATGAAATATGTGCAGGTGGTGAAAAGGGTGAAACCACAGAAAGAAGTGTGATGTGAAACTCACGTAAGCACCAACCCCAGCCCAGAACAGAGACCACTGGAGCCTCAGGGGAGCTCAGGGTGGCTGCAGGAGCAGGTAAGAGCTCAGAGGTGCTGCTAGGTTTGGGGTAGACCAACTGATAGGAGGGGCTATCGCTGGGTGACAAATATGGCAGCAACTGGAGGGAGATCAAGAACTATCAATTGGTAGTCTACTTGACTCTTGGAAGTCTCAGAGATCTGGCCATCTGGGGGGCAAGAGACTCCTGCCCTTGTTGAGACAAGGCAGTACGAACCGCAGGTGCAGGGATGAGGCTTGTGCAGGGGCTTCTGATCATCTAGCATTCTTGAGCTGTGTGTATTTGTGTGTGTGTGTGTGTTTCATCTGATGATTTTATCATGATTAAACCAGGCTTGACCAAGTATTTTTCTAGACTAACAGATATTCACAGCAGCCCATCTTTAGTCATTCATTTCTAGGCAGCTATAATTTTAAAGGTAATGCACAGTTGCAGCACAAAGCATCTGTCCTGAATCTACCCTCACTTGGTGCCCCTAGATGGGCGGTGCTGGGAACACTCCATGCCAGACATAATCAGCCGGGATGTGACGATCACTGACCACCTAGGCAGGAATTTCATGTGGGTTCTGCCTTGGCTCCTGTGCATCTCATGATGTGGGGCGCAGTTTCTGGGGCAAGGCCTGGGAGAAGAGAGATTTCATGATAGGCCATGCAGCACTGTCAAGATTAGAACTGAACTTCTTTCCAAACATGGGACTACCCGGTTCAGGTTCAGGCCAAGGAGCAGGGCATAAGCAGGTGCCATAGTCCATGGGTCCCAGGCCCCTCATTAGGGTGTCTCTGACACAGGCCACCAAGGAACGCAGGGAGGAAAGATGGGGTCCCATGGGCTGGCTGGAGGACAAGGGGACCGTGCCCGGCTACCATGTGATGCCCGTCCGTGCACAGTGCCACTACCCAAGTGGCCTGGGCTGAGGCTCAAGCTGCTGCAGCCTCCAGCTGTCCATGCTTGATGCTTCCTGTCTCCCCCTACCCTCGTCTTCCGTGGGGCCGCAGCCCCAAGGAGAACCAGGTCTCCTGCCCTGCACTGAACCAAGTTTCCCCTATGCCACTGTGTCAGGCTTTTCTTGGGAGCCCCTGGGGTACTCCCCAGGTGCATAATCACTGGCGCCAAGCAGCCACAGCAGCCTGGCCCCGCTGCCTGCTACAGGAAGGCCCTGGCCTTCTCTCTGCTCTCCTGTCCTCACTTTGGTTCCACATCAGCCGCATGTCCACAGGGTCCATGTGGTCTCTTCTTGGAGGCACCTGTGGACTGCTGTGGGACTTCCTGGGTGAAGGGTCTCCCACTCAGCAGGTCCTGGACGGGGATCACGACACAGGCTTAAGCGGGGCCCTGGTGTTGGATCTGGCATGTTCCACCACATGCTGAACTGGGAAAGACCCCCAGGAGGGTCTGCGGTGGGCAGAGGAGGGCTGGGGTCCTCCTAAAAGGCCAGCTCTGCTCTTGGGGGCTTCCAGAGGCCGGCTGCCTGATGCGGAGTCTATCTCATTGTGAGTGAATTAATTGTTGTGCAACCTAGAGCGGTGAGACAAGTTAATTACATAATTACCGCAAAACGACATGTTATTTCATGGCTGCAATATGGGAACTCTGTTGGAAACAATTGTAATTGCTCAGAAACGGCATTCGAGTGGCTCCGCTATCTCTCGATAACCATGTAATTAACTTGTGTTACAACTTCATCTGCAGTAAACTCTGAAGTTAGGAGTTGGGGGCCTAGGGGTGGGCACAGCCCTCCTTGGCCTGAGGGCCCGGGGAGGGTCTGGCACAAGGTGCCAGGGAGTTCTGCTACTATTCTAGGAAATGATTTGCTTTTCCAAGCTGAGGGAGAAAATTCTTCACTACAAACTCCAGTCCTCAAATTCAAGCACTCCGACTCGGTCCTCATCTCACATGGCCACACACAGCTCCCCAGTTCCACGGTCACATCACACACATCACACAAAAACCCCACCGCAGCCAGGCCACCTAGCTCTTTGCCACTCTTCTCTGAGAACCCCTGTGTCATGATCCTTGGCCCTAGTGATCCCTGCCCACGGATTGGGCCACAGACCACAAAACCACCATGTGGGGAGGAAGCCTGCTCCCAGGGCCCCAAAGGCCCAGCCATGCTCCCACGTCACTCTCAGTGGAGGAGCAGGCCTGGGGCAGGGTGACACGCGGTTCCCCATCCAGAAGCAGGCAGAGCTGGAAGCAGCGAGCAGGCTCCATCTGCCCTGGGCTCTGGGCCAAGTCCAGGGTGAGAACAGTCCCCGGAGAAGGAGGAGCAAGTCGCCTGACGGTGGGGGGAAGCCTGGCCACACAGCCTTCCCCATCCAGTCTTTGGATCCAAGCAGTCCCTATTTGTCATACCATTCAGTGCTCCCTTCGCAGTGTCAGGCTCTGTGTTCTGTTCTGTGGCCGCAGCCCAGAGCAAGGCGGCCCTCTGGCTGCGCTGGGTGAGCCCGGCCCAGCGGGGGCATGGAAAACGCCCTGGGGATCTGGCTGGCTGGCTGTCCCCACCTACTTCTGCCTACACACCCATCCGCTGTGTGTCCCTGTCTCCTGCCTGCCAGCATGCACATCTGTCTGACTGCGTGTGTCCACGGGATGGGCTGTCTCTGACTCTCCGCTGTTGTCCCAAGTGGTCGTGGTCCGCGGAAGGCCACTGGCCCAACCCAGGTCTCCCTGTGGGGTCTGTCCTCACTGTGCTGGACTCTGCTTGCTTTCCTGGCTTTCTCCCTCTTCCTCAAGGGCAGGGACTGTGTCCGATCCATGATTCATCTGCATGGCTGGTGCTTGCAGCACCAGGCTGAGACAAAGTGGATTAAGTTTGCTGAATGAATGAATGAAAGTCTCTAGCCTGCGAGGGTCGAATACAGGCCAACAAGATTGTTCTCGCTCACCCAGGAGAGCAGAAAGTCAGGCCCCAGGGCAGGCCCAAGCTGCAGGGAGGCAGCAAAGGCTGTCCATCACCCTGAAATGGAAGAGGGGTTTGTGAAAGGTATTCCCAAAGTAGGAGGCTCGGGATTTGGGATCTTACTGTGGGGAGAGGTCAAGGCTGGGTTCCTGGCTGGTGGTCTCGATGGAGGGAGGCTACACAGGAACCCAGGGAAGGGAGGGGTTCATCTCGCTTCTCTTTATCTTGGGGGCCAGGGTATAGGCTCTTCCAGGGGGAGGGGAGGACACCCTCGGTCCCACCTCTGGCTGTGGGATATGTGGGCTTGTCCCCTTCCTTCCAGCTTCTACCCCCTAAAGCCCACCTGGAGCTCCCCTGCCCTGCCCATCAATAGCACACACTGGAGCCCCAGGTCCTGCTCTGTGCCTGGCTTTAGGGAACCCAGGGGAGGGCCCTGTTCCACTCCCAAGCAGAGGAGAGGGACCCCCAGGTCTGTGTCAGTCAGGTGATCAACGCACAGTAACCTCCCCGGAAACATTCATAAGTTTAATCCACGCCAGTAATAAAATCGCATTACATTTCTCATAAAATAAATGTTCCCATTTATATACAGAAGACAGACTGTACAGGCCCAGCCTGGCCCCAGGAGGGGTCACACACAGACGGGCGGCGGAGGAAGGGCCGTCCCTCCCATCGAGGACGGAGGAGTTCTAATCGGCAGGAGAGCGGCTGGCCGGCCAGGCAGGTGGGCAGACGGGCAGACGGGCAGACGGGCAGACGGACAGACGGGCCTGGAGGCCAGGTGCCGGGCATTACTGAACCTGGGATTCAAAGGTGCCATTGAGCTGTCCCTCCTCATAGTCCATCTGACACAAGATCATGTTGTTCTTCAGGAAGAATTTGTCTCCCACACAAAATCTGGAAAATCCAAGCAGGAGAGAGAGGCCATGGAGGGGTCCAGTGGATGCTGGGGGCTCCAGACAGGCCCCAGCCCAGCCCAGGAGGTGGACATGTGAGAACTGAGGTCCTGGAGAGTTTGTTCCTTCAACTTTCCAGAAGAGATCCCTTAAAGGTCTCATAGCAAACCCCGGCAGTCACCCTAGGTCAGCCCAGTCCTCATCCAGGCCCTGTAGTCTGGGCACAGGACAGACAGATGGACAGGTCTGGGCCATAGTTGGGTCTTCCCTGGAGGGGTGGGGTTGGTGGGAAGCTGTAGGAATATCCTACCCCAGTCCCCGAGAGGGAGAAGGACAAAGAAACAGAAAAAGACTGAGAGAGGAGACGGGTGGAGAGAGGTAGAAACGAGGGAGGAGGAAGGGGTAAAATGGTTGATTTTTCTATCCTTCTGTTCCTTTTCCCAACGTAAGAGGATGACTCAGTGAAACTCTTCCTTTGAACAGAATTTGTAAGTTTCCTGGAGCATCCTTCCAGAAGGAGGTGACCCTGTCCTACCATCTTCCCTCCCATCCAGAGAAGGCCTTGCTTTGCTCTCCGCCCCGCCCGCACCCCGCCCCTCCATCCTTCTAAAGTATGGGAGGATTAGGCTCTTTCCCCAAAGATGTCCCCAGGGTGGCTAGGCCTTCAGCCAGACCCCTGGGTCCTAGGCCCAGTCCCAGCAGATCCCAATCCCACCACTAGGTGGCACTGCAACTTCACCAAGCCCTCTTAGCGGCGGGTCTGTCGGAGCCCCCCTCCCGCCCCCGCCCCAGCAGATCCCCCTAGGCCTTCCCTACAGGTCCCTCTGGACCTCATCCGCTGGGAACACTTGGAGGAGCCCCTTCCTGACATGGGGGCTCCTGAGAAAAGGGCTTGTCTTCCAGACAAGGGCTGAGAGGTTCTGGCCCCTTAGGTCCCTGGGGCCTCCCACAGGGCTGGGACATGGTGTAAAGGTCAGAAAGTGGCTGGGCTGGACCCAGACTCACAGGAGTGAGTAGCTGTTCCCATCAGGGCATTCCCTTCCAGGCACAGGAATTCCTCACTGAAATGGAGAAACATGCACATACGTATGGCCCGGTAGACCCCTGGCACATGCACATTTGAATGTGTGCATGTTTGTACTCACTTGTCATGTGCACACACATGCCTGCCTTGTACATGCACAGTTAAAAACCCACACACGCGCATGGCACGATGTCCATACAAAGTAAGCACATGCATGCGTGACCCATCACACCCACACAGACGTGGCCCTTCCAAACACATACACAACAGTGCCAGAGGGCACACATCTGGCTACGGGGCTCAGCATACACGAAATACACATATGCACATGCATGCTCATGACCACACGACATCCGAGCCCGTACATGTTTGCACCTACGCGCCCGCAGTGCACTGGCCCCACAGGCGGCAGCTGGGGTCTGCTCTAGGTACGCACTCACCTCTGGTTGCAGAGCTGGCAAGCGAAGCAGTCGAGGTGATACACATTGTCCCGGGCCCGCATCACCATCTCGAAGGCTGGGATCAGCTTGCTGCAGGCAGCGCAGTTGCCCGTGGTGCCAAAAAGCCTGCCAGGTGTAGGGTGCAGAGGGCTCAGGGGCTGGTCAGTGTTGGGGGGGGCAGAGGAGTGGCCTCTACCTGGGGCCCCGTGGGTCCCTATTCCTGGGTGCTTGGCAGGTGGGCCTAGGCAAGGGGGAAGGAACACAGAGGGCAGCCTCTGGATTCTGCTAAGAGATTGGGCTTCAGAGAAATCAGTCCAGCCACCCACGGAGGGCAGCGTAGGGGCTCAGGGGTTGGGTGACACTGTCCTTCTCTGGGCTGGGCTGACAAGATCCCCCTCCCAGGCTCCCACTGGGGCTGGGCTACTGGGACCCAGGGCCAGTGGAAGAACACTGGGTTGGGCCATGAGTGAGGACTCGAGTCACACAAGCATGAACTCAGGGGCAGTCCACTGGCCCTCAGGCAGGTCCCTGGTCTCTCTGGGCCTCCTTTATTTTGACTATAAAACAGAGACTGAAGAGCATTCTTTGCAGGCTTGTTGTGGAAACTTCAGTTAAGTTCTCAGTCCTGGACCACTTAGTGAATGCCTCTACTGAGTGTGTTTGCCATGTGCCAGGCTGTGTTCTGAGGGCTGTACAGAGATCAACTCATTTAATTCTGACAACAACCCTACGGGGTGGTCTTTTTCAGCAACCAGCTCACTGGGTGACTTGCCTAAATCCCTTTTTCCTCTTCCTGGATCTCAGCGTTCCCTTTTTCAAAAGGGGGTTCTGGACTAGGTGATCCTGCTCAAAGATGCTTCTAAAATAGGACCGATGCCCAAAGAAAGTTCCAAGGCCATCTGGCCCAAGGCCTCTTTCACACAGGCATTCCTTCCTCCTAGCTGCTGGGATGGGGGGCTCACTTTCTCCCCATGTAGGCCAGTCTCGGGCCAGGTATTCCAATGGTTGGAGCCCCCAGCCAGGCTCCCCTTTGCTTCTTTTCTGCACACCGGCTGAGCAAGTCCCAAGTGAGGCAAGGTGGCTGAGAGGCAGGCAAGAGACCCCCTAATCCCTGATTTGTCCAGCCCAAACCTGGGCGCCTGCTGCTCAAGCTTGGCTCCATTGTTCATCAGCCTGAGCTGCCTGGTGGCTCAGATTAAGGCAGACAAAGACTGGACCACAAAATCTGCCTGCCAAGGGGGGCCTCACTGCCCCCAGTGGCTGCGGGGGGGGGGGGCAGCCTTCCGAGAGGCCTCTCTGGGGAGGAGCTGCCCCAGGAAGCCCCACCCTCACCCCAGCCCACTGACCTACCTGGCCCCAAAGTCATTCCTTGGCCTCGGCCAGAGCCTAGAAACAATACCTTCAGCTCCAGTAGGTGGCAGGGCTCAGAATGCTTGTAGGTGCTTAGACTCTGCTGAGGAGTCCATCCTACACCGTGGCCCCTCCCACCCAGGTCCCGAGGACCCCTGGGTTGGTATGCCAGCTCTCCTCAACCTGGGAGGTCCAGCCCCAAGGAGTTGTCCGAAACCTTCCAACTTGGAGGCCCCTTCCAGGTCATCGAGTGGGGAGTCCCCCAAAATATTCTTCCTTAGCCCCTCCTCCTGGCCTCAGCCTTTTTCCTCCAGCCCAATAAGGAGCACCGAGTCACACAGGTCCTAGATTATCCTGATACTTTAAAAACTTCTGGCTGAAAGCAGAAGTTGAAAGAGAAGGTGCGGACAGGTAAACCCTAGGCTCTAGCCGAAAGTAGGGCAGCATCTGCTGATTACCCTGCCCCCTACCATGGCCCAGACCTGAGCAGCGGGAGGCCCTGGCGAAGCCCTTGCCTGACCTGTTAATTAATGCAATGGGTCTTCCTTCCTTGCAAGGCCCGGCCTTGGCCACCCAGCCAAATGTAGATGCTGGGTCTCAGCCAAGGCCCCCACTTTGTGGCCTCCTTCCAGCCTTGCTGATGTCATAAATGGCCTAAGGGAGGGTTAACTGGGGGAGACCGCCCCAGGGAATAGGATCTAGGTTGTGGGGGAGGGCGGGTTAGAGCTCCAAGGAATGTGAGCTGGGGAAGCTTTAGTCTTCATAATTAACTATTCAAGGAGGGACAAACTGCTGCTTGGAGAAGGTCAGAAGCTAGAGGGTTCAGAGCTAGTTCAAACCCAGGTCTTTAAGCTCCAACATCAGTGGTCCTTCTCCCAGGGTCTGGCTACCTGCCAGATGCCCCAGGCACCCAGGTGTCTAATGCCAGGGCCTGCTGGGCACGGGGAAGGGGAGGCAAGGAGACTTCACCAGGCAGGAGGGGCCTGGTCCTGGAAGGCCCCTGAGGTGTCTCCTCCCAGATTCCAGGGACAGGGTGGGTCAGAAGCACCTGACAAAGACAGGCAGAGCCAGGCTGGTACCCTTGGGAAACTTATCTCAGGTGTCCCATGGTCGCAAAGGCTGGCTCAGGCCCTGTGCTGGGCGCTGAGCCAAGCAGCTGATGGTGTGGCTCTGTCTTTGGGGCTCTGTGGACATCTGAGGAAGCAGGGCTGGGCCAGGATGGTTGGGGATGAGCACTCAGGGCCTGGGTTGAGAGGCAGGGGCAGAACCAAGCTGTGCCCTGGGGTGGGGTGGGGGGATGGGGCCAGTGGGAGGCGCACCTCAGGTAGTCACGCCGGCACAGAATGAGGTTGGCCTTGGTATAGAGGGTGGAGCCCACCTCGCCCAGGCGGCAGTCACAGCAGGCACACTTGAGGCAGTCCTCGTGCCAGTACTTGTCCAGTGCCTTCAGCAGGTAGCGGTCCTTGATCTTGCGGTTGCAGCCCGCACAGCCCTTCTGCTTGCCTTTGGGCTGGACGGAGAGCATGGGCACGCCTGTGGTTGGACGGATGACAGACGGACGGACATGGGATTGACTCTATGACTCCAGGGCTCAGGCCCATCCCCTCGAGGAATGGGAGCCCACTGCTTCTCCCTGTTGCCCCCTCCAGGGTGGGGACTCCTAGAGTCCTCACTTGCTCCCCAGCAAGCCCCCTCCACTGACCCTGACCCCAGAGTCCTGTCCTTTGAGCCGCACGGCACAGGCTGCCCCCCTACCTCCCCCCCCCCCCCCCCTCCTGCAGAGGTCCCTCCAGAAGCTGCAGGCAGCCTGAGGAGCCACACATCAGCTTGGCTACACAGCACACATGTGGCTGCAAGGTCTAACCCCCGCAGTGTTTGTCCCCATCTGGCCACAGCCTCCTGTGTGGTATGCTTGCCAGGAGGTCTGAACTCTCCTCATGCAGCCCCATCTGCCTGGCTCTTCCGGCAGCCCTAAGAACTGAATCTCACAGTGGGCTTGGGTCCACTGCGACTCCCAGATCTTTTAGCTACCTCAAGACTTGCACCTTGGACCCTTTCACCCTCAGTCAGCCTACAGACTCTTGGTTCACTCCTGTAGAACTGTGGTGGTATCAGGAAGGGTGTGGGATGCCCCATGACACTCCCAGCGGGAAGCAGGAGCTCTGGGGGTCCCAGCGGAGTGAGCAGGGAGACAGCAGGGACTGGCCTCATCTGGGCTCTCCTCAGCGATGCTTCCAGCTAGATTCAAACTTCCTACCTGCTCTGGCCTGAGGCTGGAGAGGTTCTGAGTCTCTGAATCCTTGCTCCACCCACCAGGACACAGTCTCAGAGCCATGGGGTTCCCCCATCCCTGCCCCCAGGGCCCATGCATGCCTCTCAAATACAAGAAAAACTACAAAGGGTAGGAATTTCAGCATGGAGTTTACTGGAAGGAGAAACTGAGCTCCCAGCAGGTAAGTATGTGCACTCACGCACACCCCATGCACACAGGCCTAGCGTGTAGGCACGTGCGTGCATGTAAACAGAGACTCAGGCTCCTAGCCCTAGGCCATGGGGGCACAAGCAGTGACTGCAGGGAGCAACAGCAAGGAGGAGGTGGGGACAGAGGTCATCCTGAGTCTGGACATCCAACACGGAGCCCTGAGGCATGACTGTGGTAAAGACTGCTTGGAGTGAAATGCAGGGGTCTCAGAGTTGAGACCCAGAATGGGGGCAGGTGGCACCTGTAAGAGCTGCCTGAGAACCTCTCATGAAGACGGTGGGGGTGGGGGTGAGCCTTCCCTGACTAAGGCTCAGGAGCACAGAGGAGTCCCCTCTGGAGGGAAGAGCCCACCCTTTCCTGCCTCCCTGGCTCTCCACCAAGCCCATGAAGTCTGCCCTCCTCCTGGCCTCGTCCTCTCCAAGGGACCCCAGCACTCTCTAGGGGACCTGGGTTCAGTTCTCAATCCCTGGTATCCCTCTTATCCTCCTATTCCTGCCTCCACCCACTGCCCTCGGCCCAGAGTTTGAGCGGCTTCCTTCCCCTTCCCTCTTCCTGGTGTCTGACCCTTCCTCAGACTTGAGAAGAGAGGCAGCCTCCAAGAGGCCTCAACCTTAGAATCCACAGATGTCAGGCCAGAAGGGCGCTCCGAGCTCTTCCAGGCAAATGCTCCAAGGAAAGATGGGGAAACTGAGGCACAGGTCTGAAGGCAAGGACTAGTGTAAGCCACTCATTGCCCAGCTCCGGGGGTCCTCCCCACTCCTGTGCTTTGCTGCCTCTTCAGACCTCTCTTGGGGAGGGGGCCTTCTAGGGCCCAGGAGCAGGACAGGTGATGGCAGAGGGGACGCTGCACTGACAGGCAGTGGACTCTCCTTTCTCCTTCCTCCAGTCCCTGCAGGGCCTGTTAGCTGGGATGCCTGCTGCCTAATTTCCTTAATGCAGCTCTAAAGGTTAATTGGTTTGAGGAGAGAGTGATGAGGCTGAGGATGACTATGTCCTCAGGCCTGCCTGTGTCTCCTGTGCCAGGGTCCAGTCTGGTCACAGAGCTCTGAGGAGGCCGCGGGAGCCAGCTGGGGAGCAGGCAGCCCTGAGAGCTAAGGGCGCTCTGAAGGGTTCCTTCCAAGGCCAGGCCTGGGAAAATGGGGGAAGGGTCCGGAGAGCTGGATGTGAGGAGGTCTTTGGGTCCCAGGGTGGAACGACTGTCCCTGGGTCCTGTGGAAGGAACACCCAGCCAGCACAGCTATAAGTACACACTCACCAACTTGCAAAATCTCAGGCCGGGTCTCTAGGATAGCTCCCCCCAAGGCTGGTTTTTCCCTTACGTACCTGGACAGTCAGCAGCCTGAGCCCCCCTCCCCAAGAGAGGTCTGGCATGGCTCCTGGACAGGCTGGCCTTTGGAGCTGAGGCCCCAGCATGCCTAGCCGCAGAGCCCTCGGAGCTGTGATCTGTAGCACTAGCTGGGCCTGGAACCGACAGGACCCAGGAAGGCCGTGAGGAGCGAAGCCACAAGCCAGCCCAGGTCCTCTGTGCCCTGCCCATGCCTGGGCTGGCTCTGGCCCATGGCAGGGCTCCATAAGGCCTGGGAACTCTGTTTCCTGGGCCCTGGAGAACTCTTAAGAAGCCACAAGGCTTCTGCCAAGCAGTGTCTTATGTCCACCGACACACAGAACTCCAGCCTGGCTAAGGAGCTCCTGGAGCATATGAGGACCTCGGGCTTTCTCTGCCTAGAAAGGCTGAGGTCGTGGGAGAAGTCTGACTCACTCCTTCTTTCTTTACCGAGCACCCACCCTGTGTTTCCTCTCTCATAGGGCTAGTTCAGGAGACCTGAAAACACTCCTGAAAAGGCAAGGAGGTTTAAAGGGGGGCACCTCTCCTGCTCCCCAAATGGAGTAAGATGTTCCCCAGAGGGTCAAGGCTTGTCCTGGACACCCTGCCTCCCCAACCCCCACCCAGCCCGCCAGTCAGCCCTGCAGACACCTCTTCCCTCCCTCCCTCCCCTGCCTGGCTCTGGGAGCTGAGCCTCGGGCCATGCACTTTCCATTAAGGAGATAGCATCCCTTTGCTGAAGTCCATTTGGGATCCATTTTAGTGTTATCTAAAAATCAAATCTACATGGTAATCCTTTTAATGTACTCCTGACTTTAGAAAAAAAACAGCTTTGCGCTCCTTCAGGAAAGGTTTTAAAGCATTACCCAGTAATTACTACTCACCCATGAAAACACTGATATTTTACAACGGATGATGTTCGAGCCTGCCTGCACGCATGGGCACATGCTCAGACACACGCGGGCCCCAGCAAACTAAACCAGTTCACATAGCCCATGTGTTACCCCTCCATCTCAGGGTGTGTGTGGGGGTGCCATTTGAGGGGAGGCAGGCCAAATCCCAGCCCGCCTCTATGCCAGGCAGGCTGATAGGAGGAGGAGGCAGCCTCCGGGTCTGACTCATCATCGGCTGCCAGACACTTACCCTCGGCTCTTTAATCTGGGGAAAAGCCAGACGGTCCCAGTGACCAGGAGGGACTGCCAGAGGTCATTCAGCTCTTCCTGCACCCACTCTCCAGCCAGGAGAGAAGCCCTTCTCTTCACTTGGACCCCCCAGGGGTCTGCCATGTCAGACTCAAGTAAGTCCTCAGCAATCCCTGCCCAGCTATCCCAGGCCAAGCTCCCCCACCCCCATATCGGGTATGTGAACTTCTCCAAACTGCCAAGCCCACCGGCTCCCAGTCCCCCTGATGCCTCCCTCCAGCTGGGACAGCAGGCTGAGCCCAGCTGGGGAGAACTCCCGCTACCTCCCACAAGCTCCTCCAAAGCCAGCCCTCCACCCGCCAAAGCCCACCCAACCAGCCCTGGGTCATTCCCAGCTATGCCCTGTGCCACTGCGGCCACTTGCTGGCAACTCCAGCTGGCATCAGAGACCTCCTCCCACATGCTAGCTTGTTCTGCTTGGCACTGCAGGATCTGGTCCCTGCAGAATCCTAGAATAATATCCCTCTCCAACCTGCATATGGACCTGGTCTGCTTCCATCCCAGCACTTTCCCTCCACCACGGCTCCAGGAAGAAATGCCTTGCCCTCCCCATCCACTTGCCACCCAAAGTCAGAGTCAGCAGTGGCTGGGAGGTGCAGGGCACAGAGCTTGAAGTCAGAAAGCCTACTTTCCAGTCTGAGCACTGTCCCAAGGAGCTCAAGGGCCTGGCGCAAATTCCCCATGTTTCTGACTTGCTTCTGTGAAATGGGAGCCAAAAAGATGGTGGCGAGGACAGAACAAGGTCACGCATACTAAGGCTTCCAGGGGGGACTGACATGAAAATTGGGGAGTATTCTTAATATGCATCCCCGGATGCCCTCCTCCTGTTCTGACCCTTGTTTCCTTCAACTTTTTATCTTGACACAATTTCAAGCCTTCAGAGAAGTTGCAAAATAGAAAGAATTCCTGTCCACCTTTTGCCTAGATTCCCTAAATAGGAACATTTTACCATATTTGCTCTATCCTTCTCTATCCAGCTACCTATGATTTTTTCCCTGACTCATCTGCGGGTTGGGTTCAGACAGGAAGGCTCACACTCCTAAATATTTTGATGTGTTTTTCCTTAAAGCAAGGACATTCTCTCACGTAGCCACAATACAATGAACAAAACCAGGAAATTATCCTTGATCTAACACTATTACTTGCGGACTTCATTCAGATCTGACCGATTCCCCCAATAATATCCTTTATGGCAAACTAACATTCTGGATCCTGCATTGCTTTCACTTGTCAAGTTTAGTCTGTTTGAATGTGGAAGAATTCCCAAACCTCTCTTTGTGTTTCAAGACACTAGCATTTTTGAAGAGTCCAGGCCAGTTACGGAGTACCCTTCAGTTTGGGTTTGTGACGCCTTTGACGGTGTGACTTTAATTCCTCTGTACTTCAGTTTTCTTTGTTGCCAAATGAGTATGAAAACAGTCCGCATCTCACAGAGATGCCGTGAGGAATCAGGGAGTCAGTCCCTGCGAAGTGCTTAGGACTGACGGGACCCGGCAGTCAAAGATTAGCTCTGATCAGTGTCACTTTATCTGGCACAGGGGAAGGGATGACCTTAGTCACAGCTCCATCTCAGGCCCCTAAAATAGTGATGATCATGAACTTTGAGGCAAATACACGGATCTGAATGTGCGACCCTGGTTAAAGTCACATAGGCACCCGCTTGAGTCCAGCGTCATCCGAAGAACAGTCCCGTGGTCGCAGCAGACACGCGCAGGAGCAAGCAGCGCCCCCTGGCTGATGGGCAAGCAGGTAGGAAGGGATCACTGTGGCAGCTCAGGGCAGGCCCCCCGGGGGCCACAGGTGGGTGTCTCCTTGGCAGCTCTCCTCATCTCTGTATGTGTCTCAGTAGTGCTTCTAAACCTGTCTCCACACACTGTAGCTCAGCCACCTGGGGCAGAAGCTGGGCTCTCCTGGGGCTTGTTATTCCCATTTTACCAATGGGAAAACAGGCCCAAGAACGGTTCCGACCTGTCAGGGGACACATGGGTAGAATGGGACAGTGCTGGGATTTGAATCCCAGGTCCAAGCCCCGGCTTTGTCGGCTATGCTCTCGGGCTGTGTGCTACCAACCTCTTGAGGTGCTTGTGGACCCCAGGTGGGAGGCATTAAAACAAAGAGCGACAGAGACGCAGGACACGCCTGCAAACATGCACAGCAGCACACGGGTGCTCATGTGCAGACATGTAAACACACGCACGTACGCCAGCTCCACGAGAGGTGGGACTGTGCTGATTCTCCCCGCGATGGTTTCATCCCGCAGCCTGGCACAGCACTGGCATCTAGCAGCTGCTCGCACACACCCCTGCATCCGCACACACACGTGATGGGTGTGCTCAGGTATTACACACACCTACACACAAGCAGTCACAGCACCTTTACTGCCTTTTAAAACACAACATTTCCAAAAAGTAGATGGTCGCTCGAAATTGAGCTCTGATTTGAGCAGAACCCAAGAGGAAGAGGTCTGGTGCC
>ML110116.1:0-13070 GCA_003697995.1 Taxidea taxus jeffersonii | reverse complement strand
GAAGAAGACGGATCACGGGTATACAACAACATGGAGAATCAGACAGCATAATGCTGAATGAAAGAAGCCAGCCAGACACAAAAGCTACACATGGTATAATTCTGTCTCTATGCATTACCCAAACAGGCAAAACCAATCTGTGGTGAGAAATGTCAGAATAATGGTGTGTGTTATCATGGGGCAGGAGGTTCGAGGAAGCCCACTAAAGAACTGGAAATGTCCTGGTCTTGATCTGGGTGGTGTTTAAAGGGGTGCACGTAAATGCAGAAGCTCATTGGACTGAACATTTGAGACTTGCACCTCTTACTGCATATACGTTCCACCACCAAGAAAAAAATAAAGAACTGGGATGGACACGCCTCAGCCAAGACTTTGGAGGCCTCTCCATAAAACCCATCATTTACTCTATACTCACTACACCCGAGATCTCAGGGAATCCTCAGATTCACTCTGATATCCTAATGATGACCCCCATTCAACAGATGAGGAAGCAGAGGCCTAGGGAGGTTCAAGTCCTTACCCAAGGTCACACAGCTAGGAGGCTGCAGGGCAGGGACTGAACTCTCTCCTGGCCAACTCCGGACTTCAGGATCTCACCCAGCCCACAGCCCATGGCTTCTCTGCACAGACTGGCTGGGGAAGGTTTACTGGAGCAGCATCTGGGTCCCCCTATGTGGCCTAGATGCCAGGATGATCCCGGGGTGGGGGCCAGCGGCACTCCTAGAGCAGGGCCTGGGTTAAGAACAGGAGAAATGATGGCAGGGCACAGTCCCTATGCTTCGGTGAGCCACAGGCCACCTCTGCTCCATTGGTGGTTCTGCAGGAGCTATAAGCTATAGCTGCTTTGGGACCTTGGAAGGGCTTGGAGGCAGGGCCAGAAGGGGGACAGGGACCAGAAGGGCTGTGTAGCAACAGATGTAAGATGCCTGCATTGCAGCCTTGAGAGGGACAAAGAAGCCCTGAGACAGCACATGTCCTCAGGGCGCTGGGCTGAGCTGTGAGGGGAGGGCTGGGGGCTTCAGACCCAGAACCCAGTTGCTGGGTGGGGGGGGCTTAATCAACAGCCAGGGGCTGGTGTGTGAATGAGGGAAGAGGGGAGGGAGGGAGGGGGACCTAGAACAGGGCCCAACTAAGGGTAAGAAACTGAAAGGCGGTCCAGCAATAATTGCCTTCTCTAAAGTGTTAAGTCCCTTCCTGTGTCCATAGTCCATCACAGTAGGTCTGGTGGGAGCACCATGCAGTGCTGTCCCCATATACCTGCAGCCGCTACAGTCATGTTCAATGGTGGGGTGATAGCCTTTACTGCCTAATCTGTGCTGAGTGCTTGACATTCATTAACGCTCATCTTCGTGATGATCAGGAGGTCAGAGAAATCATACAACCTGCCCCATGGCAAGCCTAGGAGTAGCCAAGTGGTGGACTGGGACCAAGGCTGCTGGCCCTAGCCCCTTCCTGCTCTAGCTCCTTGCTCTGGTGATATGGCATCATGTTTCTCCTAAGCACTGGGGAAAGTGAAGCTCTGCTTGGACTCAATCTGGTCGCTGCCAAAAGAAGAAAGTTCTAAACACCCCTTGCAGGGTACATCAGGGCAGGACAGGCCTCTGGGCCCCAATGCCCTCCGGAGGAGCCATTTCCTATGAGGGTATATTTCTGCAGCAGGTTTTAGGGGATTGAACCTCCTTAGAAATGGTATGTCCTAAAGCCTGGCCCTGCGGTGACCTTCGAGTATCTGGAGGTGAATGGGCTGAGCTGCTTCCACACAATCTCACAGGCCCTCACTGTTGAGGGCAGCCCAACCCGGCACAGCCTGGTGGCTGGTGTGGGCTTCCAGGGACCCAGTCTAGTTCACTCAGGGGCCCGGACGATGCCCTGGAGAAGGTGCAAATGGAAGCAGCTCCCCAGAGACACGCGGTTCTCTGTCGATCTTCAGGGCGGGGGGGAATTCAGAGACGTGAAGCTGCAAGGGCTCTTTGGAGACTGTCACTGGGAATGACACTTCAGTTAACTGCCCAGTTATCTGCAGGATGAGTGCAGGCCTGCTCTCCCAGCTCTCTGATTGTTTCTGTAAGGTCCCAGCCATACCTCAAAAGCAACAGGTCCAAAACGGGACTCGACCTCTCCTCCCTGAAGCCTGGCCCCTTTACCCATACCCCAGGCTTCCTCTCATCACGCTAACGCCATCACCCACCCAGATGCTCAAGCCGGAGACTCAAAGTCACCTCAGATCTTCCTCAGATCACTCCCTACTGCTGACTCCCACTCCCCAGACTGCCTCCCCTTTCCATTTCCAGAGCCACTGTCATCTTTTGCCACGCTATCAGCATAGCTCCCTACCAGCCTCTCATGTCTACTGTCTACAATCCATTCTCTACACAGAAGCTACAGAAATCTTTCAGAACAAAGTAGGTCAGGTCACTGCTCAGCTTGAAACCCTTCCATAACTTCCAGTGGGCTGAGAATAACATCCACCCTCTTCAACAAGCTTATGATATCCTCACGCAGTCTGGCCCCTGCCTCCACCTCCCATAGTGTGTGCCAGCCACATTCCAGATTTCCCTCCTGCCTCAGGGCCTTTGCACATGCTGTTCACACACACACACACACACACACACACACACACACAATTCCCAGAACACCCTTCTCTGCCTCTTCGTGTGGCTGGCTCCTTCTCATCCTTGGGCTTCAGCTTAAATGTCACCTCCTCAGAGAGGCTTTCCTTGATCACCTTATTTCTTTACTGAAATGACTCCCTGGTCATTTCCTTCTGAGTTTGTAAATATAATTTGTAATTGTTTTAGGTTTTTGGTGTTTTTTTGTTTTGTTTTGTTTTGTGATTGTACTTAAGACAATGATCAGTCTCTCTCATAAGAATGAAAGCCCCCTGAAGGCCTATTTTGGGAGTCCTGTCTTATTCACCACTGTGTCTCCAGCACTTAGCCCTATAGAAATCATTTCTTAACTATCAGTTCAGTAAATGAATAAAGAGACTGAGCGGAATCTATCCAGATATTATTGGTAAGAGTCTGCTGGCCAGAGGGGACTGATGCAGACAGCAGGCTTCCTGGAGATGGGAACCCCAGTCTGGCTTGCTGCTGGCCCATGCCACACATGGCTAGGCATCTATAGCTCTGTGTCTCTATCAAAGCAGGTCCAACTGTGGCAGCGTCTAGGAACTACCATCCTCAATCTGGAATTATGAGAGGTCCAACCCAGGGCTCCAACTAAGAAATGACAGCTCTTTTGCAAATATAAGCCCTCTACCCCTTAGATCAAAGGGCAGCAATCCTCTTCTTCAACCCCTGCAGATTCATGAGAAATGAAGTCCCCCTCTGAATGTCCCCTTGCACATAAATATACCATCCCAACCCTCAGTGGGTGGAGGGAGAGCTCCAAAGTTCAGTCATCTGTGTAACCTCAACAGTTCAGTCTTTCCCTTTGTGCTTGTGACCTGGATACCCCTCTTCCCCTGGCACAGACTGAGCCTCCCCTACTCCCCACTTGAGGGTCCTTTGGGCTTAGGGAGGTGAACACTCCTACTCCTAGCCAAGTCTGAGCCTCTGGGGGCCAGTGGGAAGAAAAAGCCCCTGAAGGTTAATACAGAAGAACCCCAGGCACAAACCTTCCCTATCTGTAGCCTCCACCAAACCCTATCCTATCCTGGGCTGCTGGAGCAAGCCCCCAGGTCCCTCGACAGGATGCTGCTTGGAGCCACACAGCTGTAGGAAATCAGCGGGGAAGCGTCTGGAAGCTGTGTTCCCCAAACAGCAACTCAGCTGCTCCCTGGGCGCCCGCAAAGCCACGTCACCCATCTAATGAAACAGGGCTCCCAAGGGGCCTGCAATCTCTGCAGAGGAGGAGGAGGGCATGGACTCTCAGACGAGTCTCAATTTCACAGCATCAGGGACGTGAGCACCAACGCGCTGAACCAGAAAACGAGAGTCTGGCAGGAGCTGCAGACACACCGTGAGCGCCAGGGGATCAGAGATTAGGGCCCTTCAAAATCAATTTTGAATTCAAACTTTTAAATGTGTTCTCCAGACACAAGGAGGGGACCCTCCAGGCAGGCTCAGCCTAGCCAGATGCCGGGTTCTGCTTCCTTCTGGAAGCATCCGGAACTTATCTGCTAGCCACAGGCTGGCTGAGGGAAGGGAGGACGAGGGGGCAAGGAGGGAGACTCCAGTGCCTGCCCCCAGGGGCCACATGGACAGGAGCCCTTTTGGCTCTTGCTGACCCAGGACTGCTTATGGGGTGTCCTCTTGAGGCTTCCTGTTGAGACCCTGGGGGCTGCCCCACCCTCCTTTGTAGAACTGGATGAGAGCCACCAAAGGCAAGGCCTGTGTGGACCAGATCCCTGTCCACCTCCCAGTCTGGCTGAGGAGGCTCACGGGGCACCAGTGGAGGAAGCCATTCAGGAGAAGACCTTGGGAGTCGGATGGGCAGGGTTTGTATATTAGACCAGCCACAGGGCCCTAGAGAGATCTTGGTTCAGAAGTGGATGCCCCTTCTAGAAACCGGGCAGGAGAAAGCTTGCTGTGAATGCGAGGGTCTTGGAGAGCAGGCCTGTGAAGTCAGAGTGCTCTGCAACCCCCAGAGTGAAGGGAAAGAAAGCATTCTGCGTGCCAGTCGGTAGGGCAAGCTGGCTGCTGGGCCACATCATCCAAGGCATGGTATCTGCTGCCAAGGAGCTGACAATCGTGCTGTCAAGAGACCACGTGTGGAGTACTGAGTACCGTTCTGGGCCCACACGGGGAGATGGACAGGGACACAAAGGGCAGCAGGCCTCACCAGGCAGCTGAGCAGAACAGACTGCCCAACCAAACCCTAGAAAAGGGTCCCGGGCCCACCGTAGGAAGGCCTTGGGGGCTTGGGCCCGCAGCGGATGCTCCTGCCTGGGTCCCTGCTCAGCCCCATTTGTTCCTCCAAGGGCATGATCGGCCCACCACTGCTGCCTTCTCCATCTCTGCATGGAGAAGCAGGTCCACGACAAGCCTCTCTGGCCCCAATGACCTCACAGCCCCTGCTCCCCAGTTCTCTGAATCTCAGGCTACTCCTTCTTTAAGCCATGCTCCTGAGTCATAAACACGAGTGACTGTGAACTCCTCTTCAGCTGAGAGGAGTCAGAAGGGGTTGCTGAAGTCTTTGGCCCACAGAGACCTCCTGGGGAGCCCCTTTTGGAAAGAGGAGCAAGGGAAAGGGCTGGGGTTGCCAGATCACATAAGGGAGATGCAGCCAGGGCTTGCCACCCCTCCCGCTCCCTAGCTTGGGAGCAGGGCTGCCAGCTCAGCAAGGAGATTACAACATGGGCCTGGATAATGCTCCTTTTAGTTACAGCATAAACTGCAGCAATAAAGCGTACCTGGGGAATGTTTAGAGAAAGCACTAATGATTTCTTCCCCAGTGGTTAATAAATTCACTTCCAGATCAATTTGTTCGCAATAGAGCCCGGCGAGCGGAACCCACGCGGCGGGCACAGCCGAGTGTGTCTTTTTCGGTATAAATGATTTATTACGATGATTAGCGGCACATAAACAATTTAAAATACAACGCTAATTAGTTTGGGGAAGAAAGGAGGGGAAAAGCCACCCTGCCTCTTTCCCCATTATGTTCCACTTCCCTAAGTGTGTACTTTTTAATTAAATCCAAATGTCACAATAAATTTAAAGTGTTTTATTACCACTCGGGGTAAGAAAGGCAGTCGTGCAGGCCCCCCTCTCAGGCGTCTATGGGCCTGGCTGGGGGAGAGGAATGAGGGCACAAGCAGGCCTGTCTACACACTCTCCTCTAGGCTGGGGCTCTTTCATGAGTCCCCTGGAAACCCCTCCTGGTTTCTGGCAGCCCCAGGCTGGGGAAGGCCAGGCCAGCTCTCCCCTTCCTGGCCAGCCCAGGTGATGCCTCCTCCCTTAGCACTGGTCCCGACCCACCCAGCCACTTCTCCACAGCCCGGTGATTCTCTGTGCCCTATCCACACTCTCCACCTGTGCTAAGTATGCAGGTAACTCCCTCTGTCCTCCTGGCGGCACACGTGTCCCTTCATATATAGCATCTCAGCACGTTCCCCAGTGTGAGGAGTCGCAATTACAGCTTCAGTTTTATGGATGGGGAAACTGAGGTTCACAGAGGTAGAGCGACTTAGCCAAAGACATCCAGCTACAAAGTGGACTTTTGCCGAGTCCTTATTCCTACAGCATGGTTCTACCTTGGAGCTCTTATTGGGCCACATCTAAGCCCTCATTTCCCGGCCCTCAGGATGGGGCATCAAATATGGTGGTGGCTCAGGCAGGCCTCACCCAGAGACACATGTGAGGCAGGAGTTCAGGCAAGGGACCTGGACTCTAATGAGTCCAGGGTCAAGATCAGGCTCTGCCACTGACCCACAGTGTCACCTCAGTCATGTCCGTTAGCCTCTCTGAGCGTCCCCTTCCCCGTCAGCAAAGCAGGAACATGACACCCAACTCTCAAGGCTAAGGAACCAAAGCAGCCAATACCAGCAGAGTGCTTTGCCATCCTTGACGTGCTGTGTGAGTAAGAATTACTAACAAGGTCCCTGGAGGTGAGCCGAGATCCATGAGAACCCCATTTCACAGGTCAGAAAACTGTAGCCGGCAGGAGAAAGGACTTACCCACAGTTCTGCCAAATCTCAGCAGCCCGGGGGGGGGCCAGACAAGGATGTTCAGACAGCCAAGGATTTCTCTCTGATACACTCAGGCACTGAGTATTGAAATGAAAAACAAACAGCCCTAAACACAGAGTTCCCATATGACCTAGCAATTCCACACCTAAGCATATACCCAAGAAGAAGTAAAAATGTGGGCCCTCACAACATCTTGTATATGAATGTTCATATCAGCATTACTCGCAATAACTAAAAAGGAAAAACGATCCAGATGTCCATCAACCAATGAGTGGTTAAATAAAATGTGAAACATACATATAGTAGAATATGATTTGGTCATAAAAGGGAAGTACTGATTCGTGCTACGACATGGATGAACCTTGAAAAGGTGAGGCTAGGAAAAAAGTCAACCACAAATGCCATGTGTTGTATGATTTCACTTACGTGGCAAGTTCAGAACAGGCAAATCCATAGAGACAAGATAGATCCGTGGTTGCCTGGGAGTGGGTAACGGGGAGTGACTGCTAATGGGTATGAAGTTTCTTTTCAGGGTGACGGAAATGTTCTTAAATTAGGTAGTGGGGATGGTTGCACGACTGTGAATGCACTAAAAACCACTGAATTATACATTTTAAAAAGGTTGATTTTGCGGCATGCAAATTATATCTCAATAAAGCTGTTATAAAGCAAAACAAAGCAACTACTGCTTTGAGAACAGGAGGAATAGCTGATGAGAAGTCCAGCTCTAGGGTCAGGAGTGGGTGCCTGGGAGGTAAAGCCTGCCCTCACAGGGAAGTCAGGCCCTACTCCCCCCATCTCCCGTTGGCTGCTCCCCAGAGCGCCCCCATGTCTGCTTTCCTTGCCACCCCATCCAGAAATCTGGCTGAACCCACTTTTCTAGCCCTGCTTCCCAGGGATCCACCATTCTCCTCTGATCTGTTTGCTTTCACCAATGCATTCATGTTTTGTCTTTTGTCATAATTTCTGCATCTTCAGAGGCCTATGTCCTACCCACCAAATTGTGTGTGCCCATGTGTGTGTGTGGGGGGGTGCCTCTTTCAGGCCTTGAGCTTGTCCCACATTGGGTACCACGAGTTAGCCTGTGTGTATAATGAATAAGGTCACAGTGAGGCCCTCCAGGCCCCCAGCCCAGGCTCAGTTAAGGAGTTGTTGCCCTCTCCTAGGCCTGGGAGCCTCCCCCCACCCGGGACAGGGGTGTGCATATATGGATCCGGGCCATGGAGGCCACAGAGGCACTCTGCAAGGCTACATCTGGGTGAGCCGAATACCACTAGAGAGAGCGTATGCAGTACCCAGGCTCAGGACCGCTTCCTTTGCGGCTCATCTAAGAGGCTGACTCAAGAAGACGAAGCGTCCTGGCCTACAGGGGGCACCAGACCTGTGCCATGACCTGCATACCCAGCCACCCTAAGCCTAGAGAGATGACCAAGGTTAGGTTCTAAGTTTGGGCACCTCAGGCCTCATCTCAGCAAACATAGAACAGCCCCGGGGAGGGGACAAGACAGCTCTGGTCACTAGAGGAGGCTATCTCTGCCATGGGGTGAGAGGATACAAGTCCGTGTTCTAGGCATGAGGCTGGTTCCATGAGCCTCCATGGCTTCACCATGGGCTGCTGTCTCAGGAAGCCACCCCCTTGGGAAACAATCCCCCACCTCCTCAAAACTTCTCTGAAGTCCTACAGGTCCTGGGGCTGAGGGCACCCCTCAGGGGTAAGGGGTGGAAGCTACCCTTCCTTTTAGGCAGCCACCACATTCTAACTACTCCTCAGATGGGCACAGTGCTGTCCAGCTGGTGAAACACATGGAAACATATTCTCCCATTTGAGTTCTGTGCAAGGGACAGGGAAGCTGCTCTGGGCCCTAATGTCCATGTGAGGAAACAGGCTTGGGGAGGACACACGGCATGGCCCAGGGTCACACAGTGCTGGGTGGACAGGCAAGACTTGCCTGAGACCTCACTGCCAGAAGAAGGCAGGGCGGGACTGGGGTCCAAAGCCCATGCTGATTACCTCTGTCCCAAGTCCAAAGAAGGCCACCTCTGCTGTAAGCTGTCACCCCCTCCTGTAGCCACTATTTCTCTTAGAGAATTTGAGAGATTTCAAATCTCCACCTATGCCTGGGCAGAGGCTCTGGGGGTTTCTCTCCTCTTGGGAGAGAGAATTAAAAGCATTCCCTGCTGTAAGAGAAGGCAGAGCTCCTGGGAGTGGGGGCCCTGGAGAGCAGAGAGTGTGGCGCCGAGACAGGATAGAGTGGGTTCGGAGGGTTTCGAGGCCCTGGGCAGCTAGCCAGGGCCACCCACGGATGCCCCTGAGAGCCAACTCACTGCCAAGGCAAGACCTTCGACTCCCTTGCATCACACGGAGGTGCCCTGAGACACAAAGATTCTGTTCTTCTCAGGGCCCATCTTAGCTATATATATAATTAGGGAGCAGACTATATTAGACACAGAGAAGGTAGAAATACTTAGCTCTTTCCCCAAATCAGGAGCTCTCATGGAAGGCTATCTGAGAAAGCAAGCTGGCCCAGAGCTGGGAGGGCCAACCAAGAAACTCTTTAAGGACTGATCACATGAAGCAGAGGGGTTAGGAGCTGGCCCATGGGTGGTTGGGCAGGTCTGGACTGGCTGCTTCCCTACTCTGGTGTTCTCCTGCCTGCCTCAGGCCCACAGGCTTCAGATCATTCCTTTGGAGCCTGGAAAGCTAGGATCTCGGTCCAGTCATGGGGCAGCAACAGAAGAGGAAGGGGAGGATCAGGGGAAGCCTCAGGCCAAAGCTGGGAAGAGCAAGCTTCAGCGGCCTCCTCTGACCACCCAGACCCCCATCAGCACCCTGTCCCCTCACATACCCAGACCGCAGGCTCACCAGGAAATGGAAGGAAGGAAGGAAGGAAGGAAGGGAGGGAGGGAGGGAGGGGGGGAGGGAGGGAGGGAGGGAGGGGCAGGGAGAAGACTGAGGCTGGAGGGGTGGGGGGCAGACGCCCTGGAAAGTTCAAAAGGAAGAATACTTTCTCCTCACATCATGAGCTGTTTTTGCTGCCCCTAATGTTATCTACTCTGATTTATTTTCCCCAGAGTAGCTGTGGTATAATATATTTGGTCTTTGTCTCTGGTTCCTGGCACAGAGCTCCTAAAACCCTTGGTGTTTCCTGAGGGCTAAGGCTATCTTCTGTGATTCGTGAGGAGCCCCTTCTGAGCACACCTGCATTTATGCTCCCGAAGTGTCTTAAGGTGAGCCCCCCAGCTAGTTTCAGGATGAGGCTGGGCCTGGTCACCAGAAAGATCAAGCAATAGGAGGGCTGGAACTTCCAGCCCTATGCACTGCCAGACCTCCAGGAAAGACAGGGAGAGGGCTGGAAGTTAAGCTTTATAGAAACTCTTGAACAAGACTTAATGAGCTCTGGGTTGGTGACTGCATCCAGGTGCCAGGACGGTGGTGGAACCCAGTTCCCCAGAGACAGAAGCTCCTGGGCTCAGAACCTCACCCTATGTACCGCTTCATCTATATCCTATACAGTGAATGGGTCAATGTAAGAAAATGATTCCGAGTTCTGTGAGCCTTCCTAGCAAATTCTCTAACCTGAGGAGGGGATTGTGGGAACCCTGATTAGAAGTAGAGACGACAACTGGGATTTGTGATTGGCCTCTGAAGTGGGGGCAGTCTTGTGGGACTGAGCCTTTAACCTGCAGGAGCTAATACTAGATAGTGTCAGAACTGAGTTAAATTGTAGGACACCCTGTCTGTGTCCCCTAAGAATTGGAGAACTGCTGGTTGGTGCTGGAAAACATGCCTGAGTAGTACAAGTCTTAATAAAGTATAAGTCTGGGGTGCATTTTCTCTCTCAAATAAATAAATAAAATCTTAAAAAAAGAAAAAAAGAGAAAAGTTTGAGTCTGTCCTCTCTCTGGAACAAAGACTGCTTTGTGCTTTGTGATCCTCTCTGCTCCCCTCCCAATCTCCTTTGCCTGTTCATTCATTCTCACTCACTATTGACTTAATAATTGCTAAGCATCTACTACTAGGAACCAGCCCCTAAGCCATATATTTTAGTAAGAATTATACTAACACTGATGATTTTTCATCAAGAAAGTAATGCTTTTTTTTTAAATTTTATTTATTTATTTGTTAGAGAGAGAGAGAGAGAGAGCGCACAAGCAGACAGAGAGGCAGGCAGAGGGAGAAGCAGGCTCCCTGCCAAGCAAGGAGCCCTATGCGGGACTCGATCCCAGGACGCTGGGATCATGACCTGACCGAAGGCAGCAGCTTAACCAACTGAGCCACCCAGGCGTCCCAAGAAAGTAATTCTTAATGAGCTTCATTAAGCCAATTTGATTCCTTGATCAATTTTCTATTCACTAGTGTTTAAGATTTTTTTTTGCCCTTTCCCCATTCTTATTTTACTAAAGTTCCTCCCCCTGCCCCTTAAAATAATTATTTTTAAAAAATTCCTTATTAAAATTATTTTCATTGAGATTGATTATTTTTAAATTTAAAGTGACTCTTTGGTTCATGACCAGTTTTGGCTCATATTAAATCTTACAAACTACAGCTTTTGACACCATTGAGATTTCTTTTGTGATAATTATTTCTACCAAAAAAATATTTCCTGAGCCAACTTTGGCAGATCTACATTTTCTCAGGAAGAGTTGATTCCTCCATCAATTTTTAGTCAATAACATATTTTGCCAGGTGCAGTGTTAACTGTTGCCAGTTTTGCTTTGTGCTAATTATTTCAACCAATTTTTATTTTTTTCCTGGATCATATTTTTTATTTTTACGTTTTCAATAATATTAATGAGATGTTATTCTCACACACAGGCACATTTTAACACTGATCTGATAAAGCGTTCTGAGGATCAAAGAACTGTGTGAAAACATCCATGGGGCAGAAAGGCAGGTCACACTCTGCACCTGGGCTGAGTACGAGGTCAGAACCTGGTACCTGAGGGAAAGCTGCCCCTGCCCTTAGTTCTTCCAGAGCCCTTGCCCCTGCCAAGACACCTCACAGAAGGAAAAGAGCTTCTGGCTGGAGTGAGAGCAGCTGCCTTCAAGAGACAGACTCTGACTGACAGGCAAAGAGATGGGGTACAGCCCTGGCTTCCTGTCATGGGCCAGAAGCAGCCTCTGCTGGGCTTCAGACTCTTCTACTCAGAAAGTATCTCTGAGACATTCAGCTGAGAGAGGACACAGAGGCTTCTTGGTGCCTTCGTTTCCCTAACACAAAAGTCGAGGGACGGGGGGTAACTACCCAGGGTCTTCTCAGGCCTGAGGCTGTGACTTCTGGTTCACTGGATTCCAGGCTCTGGGCCTGCTTCAGGGGTTCCCTCTACCTCTTAGCTGAGGCTCTGCCTGGGAAAGCTGGAAATGAGACAGCCCACCTGGATTCAAATATGGCAAGACCACGTGTGGCGGGCCAGAGGCCACAGATGTTCCCACCTGGGCTCTCTGCTTCTCTGACCCCAGGACAACAAAGAAAGACAACGAAACCTGGACAGGAAGGTTTTTCTCCTGGTCTTGGCCTTAATACACACCTTCCCCATGAACCTGTCTCCAGACACAGTACCACTGGGCAGCAAGCAGCCAGCAACCCTTGAAATAGAAATGACCCACAGACCCAGAGAGCAGACGGCACCTGCCCAGGGACAGACTGAGAGTCGGGGGGTTGGGGGAGAGCCAGGCTGTGGATGCAGGAGTTCTGGCTCCCAGCCCTGGGCTCCAGCCCATAGGAAAGCCTCCTTCAGTCCTGCTCCCATGTGAAGAACTGCTCGAGTGGTCTCTGCCCAGGCTGCTTCGAAGATGCCAGCTCCCCCTGGCCGGGCAACAGCTGGGGAGAGGGGTTGAGGCCTCAGTCCAACGGCTGCAGGAAGACTGGTTCAGGGAGGAACAACCCTCCCCTCCTCCCAGGGTCCACTGAGTGAGAAGAGAGGCCTCTGGGTAACAGAGAGCTGCGTGGCAGGCCCACAGTGTCCTCCGCAAACCTATCATCTGGGACACAAGAAATCTAACAGTTCCCATATGTGGCCCTGGTCCCTGAGTGTGCTTACAGTCAGTGCTAGTGCCTCTCACCATCAGGGCCAGGGAGGACTGACAGTGCCTTTACCACTACCTCTCCAGGCCCACGGAAGGCCTGGTTCTCATCTGAACTCGGCCACAGACCAACTTGCTGGACTATCCTAAGCAAGTGTCTTTCCCTCTCTGAGCACAACCTACTCCTCTGCAAAATGGGATTGGTGTTGGATCTCCCAGCCTCCCAAGGGGGCTGTGAAGATTAAATGAAAAGCCTTGAGACATCTGTGGCCCTCTGTGGTGTGAATCAGAGGCAATGGGCCTCCTGGGGATGGAGCTGACGTTTCATCCTCTCTGGGGGCAGCTACACTGTTGGCCACCTGGGGCTAGAGTTTGCTGACCTCTCACAGTAGGCTGATATTTCAGATGGGGTC
>RCUC01162696.1:0-67607 GCA_003697995.1 Taxidea taxus jeffersonii | reverse complement strand
GGAAAAACTGAGAGCTTTTCCTCTATGGTCTCCTTACCATAGCGATGTCCACTCTCACCACTGTTATTTAACATAGTGCTGGAAGTCATAGCCTCAGCAATCAGACAACAACAACAACAACAACAACAACAGCAACAACAACAAAATAAAATGCATCCAAATCAGCATGGAAGAAGCCAAACTCTCACTATTTGCAGACAACATGATACTCTATGTAGAAAACCCAAAAGACTCCACCAAAAAATTGTTAGAACTGATACATGACTTCAGTAAAGTCACAGGATGCAAAATCAATGTACAGAAATTTGTTGCATTTCTACATACCAATAATGAAGCAGCAGAAATAGAAATCAAGGAATTTTACCCAAACCCGTAAGTTACCTAGGAATAAAACTAACCAAACAGGCAAAAGATTTGTACTCTGAAAGTTATAGAACACTTATGAAAGAAATTGCAGATGACACAAAGAAATGGGAAAACATTCCATTCTCATGAATTGGAAGAATAAATATTGTTAAAATGTATACATTACCTAAAGCAATCTGCACATTTAATACAATCCCTATCAAAATATCACCAGCATTTTCCACAGAGCTGGAACAAACATCCTAAAATTTGTATGAAGCTACAAAAGGCCCCCAAAAGCCAAAGCAATCTTGAAAGAGAAAAGCAAAGCTGGTGGGATATCAATTCCAGACTTCAAGCTCTAGTACAAAGCTGTAATCATCAAGACAGTGTGGTACTGGCACAAATACAGGGGCATAGGTCAATGGAGCAGAATAGAAAAACCAGAAATGGACACACAACTATATGGTCAACTAATCTTTTCCAGTGGAAAAAAGGCAGCTTTTCAACAAATGGTGTTGGAAAAGCTGGAGGGACACATGCAAAAGAGCAAAACTAGACCACTTCCTTATACCAGACACCAGAATAAATTCAGAATGGATGAAAGATCTAAATATGACACAGAAAGCCATCAAAATCCTAAAGAACACAGGCAGCAACCTCTGTGACCTTGGCCATAGCAACTTCTTACTAAATATGTTTCCCAGGGCAAGGGAAACAAAAGCAAAAATGAATTATTGGGACTTTATCAAGATAAAAAGCACAGTAAAGGGAACAATTGACAAAACTAGAAGGCATCCTTCAGAATGGGAGAAGATATTTGCTAATGACATGACAGTTAAAGGGATAGTATCCAAAATCTATAAAGAACTTATCAAACTCAACACTCAAAAGACAAATAATCCAGTTTAAAAAAGGGCAGAATAGACATTTCTCCACAGAGGACACCCACATGGCTAACAGACACATGAAAAGATACTCAACTCAGGGAAATATAAATCTCAAACCTACAATGAAATACCACCTCACACCTGTCAGAATGGCAAAAATGAACAACACAGGTATTGGTAAGGTTGTGGAGAACAGGGAAGCCTCCTACACTGTTGGTGGGAATGCAAGCTGGTGCAGCCATTCTGGAAAACAGTGTGGAGATTCCTCAAAGAGTTGAAAATAGAGCTACCCTATGACCTAGCAATTGTACTACAAGGGATTTACCCAAAGGATACAAAAGTACTGACTCAAAGGGGTACATGCATCCCAATGCTTATAGCAGCAATGTCTGCAACAGCCAAATTATGGAAAGAGTCCAAATGACCTTTGACTAATGGCTGGATAAAGAAGAGGTGGTGTATATGAACAATGGAATATTATTTAGCCATAAAAAAGGATGAAATCTTGCCATCTGCAGTGATGTGGATGGAGCTAGAGTGTATTATGCTGAGCAAAGTAAGTCAGTCAAAGCAAATACCATATGATTTCACTTATGTGTGGAATTTAAGAAACAAAACATATAAACATAGGGGGAAAAAAGAGAGAGGAAAACCATAAAACAGAAACCTTAACTATAGAGAACAAACTGAGGGTTGCTGGAGGGGAGTTGGGTGGGGGGATGGGTTAAGTAGGTGATGGGCACTAAGGAGGACACTTGTGATGAGCACTGGGTGCTGTATGTAAGTGATGAATCACTAAATTATTCCCCTAAAACTAATATTACCCTCTGTTAGCTAACTGGTATTTAAATAAAAACTTGAAACTAAAAAAAAAGTACATGTTGCAATCTATATTAAAAAAATAAAAGACTGAGCTCCAATAATGATCTGTAAGCAGATGGAATTGTTTCTGGAAATAGGTTAAAAATAGCAATGCAGAATTCTGCTAAAGAAGTAAACCAAAAAAGTAGAAAAATATATGTTTCTTCCAAACATATAAAATATGGGTCTTTTTCTCCTGAAAAGACATCTTAATTTAGGTCAGCATATTATATTATAGTGTTGGAAAGCAGGTGGGTGTGGTGATTTGTGTGGGTTTATATCACCTTTGACCTTGGCAGTTTCTTGGAGATAGATTACCCTGCCCTGAGCGAAGGAAGGGAATTGATCTCAAAGAAGAAGCCACAAATTAGACAGCAGGGTACTCCCATAGCAAAGTATGAAGGGCAGTGGATAATAATTCCATGTAGGAATTCATGCAAATAAAGAGCACCTTCAAGCCATTTCAGCTGCCTGCAAAAGCCACTGTAGCATGGCTAGTTATTTTTGTGATAATAAACCTTTACTCTGGTATAAAATGCATAATTTTTTGATGCATTACATTTGAAACACAATATTGCTATTCTATGTAGGTTGATATGGCTAGGTCATTTTTAATTTCATTCATTAAAATAACCACCAAATTTGATAATTGACCAGAAGATTAAATTAGCCTAATTAACAGGAACAGAAGAGGCATTTCTCTTTTTTAATTTCTTTCTCTAATAGAGTTATAGCTATTAAAAGGCATTAAATGTGAATTTTCAAAAGCCACTGTCCTGGAATGACACATTGACATACTTCATGAGCAAGTGTCTGTCACTGAAGGTGATCTCTGTGATTATTCTGTAGAGAAGTGGCCACTTTGACTTCATTGGACTTATTTTGTAAATTTAGAAGTTACATATATGATGCCTAATAGCTGATTAAATAAATTCAGAAAAAAAATCAGCCTCTCAATTACCTTATGAACAGAAAAATTTCTTGCACCTTAATCCATTGTTTAAAAATAATACAGTAGAGTCTGTGTTCTGGTCCTAAAATAGCACAGCCTGGAAAATTAGACAGGAAAGGGGTTCACTTGCATCACTTGCATTTCCTCTTTCCCTGGCCTTTTCGTTTTTTAATTTTTTGAAAAAAGATTTTATTTATTTATGGGGGGTGGGGAAGGGACAAAGAGAGAGGGAAAGAATCCTAAGCAGACTCCGTGCTCAATGGGGAGCCCAATCCCACCCTCCCAAGATGATTATCTGAGCTGAAGCCAAACGTTAGATGCTTAACCCACTGAGCCCTTTTCCTGGTCTTTTAAAACTCGAGCTTGTCCCTAACTTTGCCTGAGCTGACCATCAATGTGTGTCCTCCCTGCTCCCCATGCAGACTCCTGAGTCTAGGCTTAGCTCTGCCACAAGGACACCATCCAAGGGCAGAATGCACCAGCCAGGTGCTGTGGAGTGCAAAACTTTCACAAGGATTCAGGTCTTCTGAGGGATTTTAATCACTTTCCAAATGTTAATGTTAAGAAAAAACCACTAGTGGCTGCTTCTTTATGGGAGGGCAAGTTTGAGGGTAAGGTAAGTGGCAACTGTAGCCCGCATGAGGGAGAGCACGGTGTAATTAAGCAGCAATATCTGTGAGCCACTGTGATATTGTATAGGAAATATGTATCTGCTTGATGAGAAATTCCCTTCCACCTGGGTCCCATCAGTTAGGATAAGACGTTGCTACATATCACAGAACCCCTATCCCCATGAAAAAGTGGCTTAAAAAAGTTAGAAGCCCATTTCCGCTCTGGAGTTATCTGGGCTGGTTTGACAATTTTGAGTCATGAAGGACCAGAGTCCATCCAGTTCTCCTCAGCCTCATGGTATGAGATGGCTGTTGGAGTTCTCTCTATCGTATTTGTATTTCAGGCAACAATATTGAGGATGGGGAGCTCCTTTTTGCTTCCTCTTATATCTCATGGAGCCCTTGGCCATATCTTACTGTAAGGGAGGCTGAGCTGTGCATCTTTCTGCTGCAGAGGAGACAGAGAGGATAGCTAGAGAACAGCCATCACCCCTTTCAGAACTTCTATTCATTTAAGTGGAATATTTGTGGGTCACCAACAGTGCTCCCTCCAAATGGAATTAAAGACCCTGGTCAGATACTGTTAGATACAAGGCACCGGAAATACTTGGCTATTACCTGAATGTTAGAGCCAAGATGATGGCACCCAGAGGGAACAAAACAAGATCAGGGGTATGTGTTCCTGCCACAGGGAGCAGGTGGGCATGTGCAGTGAGCAGAGAGCAGGTGGAGTTCACAGAGGAAAACACAACCACATCAGCATGGGTCACTAGCTGGATGCCAGACACCATCTCATGAAAGCCATGTCAGTGCCTGGATGTCATGACATCCTGGATGACAGAGGGGGAGAGAGGAAGTGTGGGGTGCACACATGTTCTGAAGACAAAAGCAGGCAAGTCAACGAAAAACTGGGAACTCAGATGTCCTCTCTTGGGAGATTCCTTCACCAACCAGTGGCTGGCATGCCAATCTGATGGCTTTCTGCTTTGATAGAATTGTGATCTAGCACTGCATACTGTCTTCATGGGCTGGAACAAGTCATGCTCCTCATCTGTGTCCCTCACATTAGCTTTGTATTAACTCCACGTGCTGTGTCACCCCCTGGCCTGTGAGTCAGACGTCACAAGGCCTTTTTTGCCCCTCCGTCCTCCACTCATGCTGAGGTTAGGACCGTTTGCCGTGCCATCTGAGAAGGTGGGATGAGGCAGATTACCTTATACCATGAAAAAAATATATAAAGGGCCAGCAAACAAAGCCTTACATGCTATGAATTACGAACAACTACGACGGTGTCAGGCAAAGTAAATAGTGTCCTCTAAAGGGAATCATTTCAGACAGATGATTTGTTCCCACTAGATAAATTGACTCTATTTTTTTAGAAACAAAAATCTGCATTATGGGGAGGCCTGGGTGGCTCAGTTGGTTAAGCAGCTGTCTTTCGGCTCAGGTCATGATCCCAGCATCCTGGGATCGAGTCCCACATCGGGCTACTTGCTCAGCAGTGAGCCTGCTTCTCCCTCTGCCTGCCACTCTGTCTGCCTGTGCTCGCTCCTGTGCTCTCTCTCTATCTGACAAATTAAAAAAAAATCTGCATTATGAATATCTTGAAGCATCTAGAGATGTGTGAGGTTCAAGGACTCCTTTTATATTTATCTGGTCACATTAGTATTTCAGTTAACTCATTTTATGGAGTTCTTCCGATGTGCTGGGGATATGGTGACCTGATGCTACCTCCTAATAACACCACAGAAAGTACTGGAACAGAGACAACATCCACAATGATCTCAGGGGCTGAGGGGGAAGCTGAGCACTCCCTCTTCACCTTAAGGCTGTTATAGTATGCTGGAAAATGCCAGCCCCCACCAATGCCCCAAGATATCTTTGTCCCAATCCTAGAATCTGTCAATTGCACATTACATTATTTGGAAATAGTCTTTGCAGTTGTGATTAAGTTAAGGCTTTTGAAATGACATATCAGATAGAGGACTAGTACCCCAAATCTGTAAATAACTTATCAAACTGAACACTCAAAAAACAAACAATCCAATTAAGAAATGGGCAGAAGACATGAACAGACATTTCTGCAAAGAAGACATCCAATGACCAAAAGACTCATGAGAAAGTGCTCAACATCACTAGGGATCAGGGAAATACAAATCAAAACCACAGGGAGATACCACCTCACACCAGTCAGAATGGCTAAAATTAACAAGTCAGGAAATGACAGATGTTGGTGAGGGTGTGGAGAAAGGGGAACCGTCCTACACTGTTGGTCGGAATGAAAGCTGGTGCAGTCACTCTGGAAAACAGTATGAAGGTTCCTCAAAAAGTTGAAAGTAGAACTACCCTATGGCCTAGCAATCACACTTCTATTTATCCCAGAGATACAAATGTAGTGATCTGAAGGGGCACATGCACCCCAATGTTTATAGCAGCAATGTCCACAATAGCCAAACTATGGAAAGAGCCCAAATGTCCACTGATGAATGGATAAAGAAGATGTAGTATGTATGTATACACACACACACACACACACACACACACACACACAGGAATATTATGCAGCCATTAAAAATGAAATCTTTCACAGACCTGTACCCCTGGGGCTAATAATACATTATATGTTAATAAAAAATTAAAAATAAAAAAATGAAATCTTGTCATTTGCAACAACATGGATGGAACTAGAGAGTATTTGCTAACCAAAATAAGTCAATTAGAGAAAGACAATTGTCATGTGATTTCACTGATAAGTGGAATTTGAGAAATAAGGCAGAGGATCATACGGGAGGAGAGGAAAAAATGAAACAAGATGAAACCAGAGAGGGAGACAACCTATAAGAGACTCTTAATCTCAGGAAACAAATGGAGGGTTGCTGGAGTGGAGGGAGGTGGGAGGGATGGGGTGGCTGGGTGATGGACAATGGGATGGGTATGTGCTATGGTGAGTACTGTGTATTGTGTAAGAGTGGTGAATCACAGACCTGTACCCCTGAAACAAATAATACATTTTATGTTAAAAATTTTAAAAAGGCTGTCAAGATGGAGAGAGTATACTGGATTATCCAGGTGGGCCCTAAATGCAATCACATGTACCCTTATATGAAGGAGGGAGGGAGATTTGTTATACCCAGAAGACAAGGCCAAGTGAAGATTGCAAAGGGTTAAAGCAATATGGCCTTAGACCAAGGACTGTTGGTAGATGCTGGGTTCTACCAGCAGCTGGAAGAGGCAAGAAACCGATTCTCTCTTAGAGCCTAGAGTATCTCCCTTTGGTACCTGGAGTATTATGAGTGCTAAAGAAGCACGTCCAGAAAAGCCAATAAAAAGAGGGAACCTTTAAATCTTAAAGGATCTCTAGGGTTTTTCCAGGTCGAAAAGGCATGCCAAGGCTGTTTAGGCAGGGGATCAGTATGGAAAGAACAAGAAATGATCACAAGGCTGCTGCCTTTTCTGGGGAGGCTCTCTGTGCCCCATCCTCCTGCCTCATCCCTCTTTGCTGCTTCAGTGGATCTCAAATGGGGGTGATTTTTGCTCCTCCCTGCAAGGGACATGTGGTAGTGTCTAGATGTTTTTAGGTGTCATGATCTGGAGGCTGCTACTCCCCCAGGAAGAGGTCAGAGATGGTACTAAGCATCCTGGGATACACAGGACAGCCCCACTACAGAGAATTATTCTGTTCAAAATGTGGATTGTGTTGAGGTGGAAAAATGCCCTAGCCTATTGCACTTATTCTTTACTTCCATCTTATGAGTCCCTTCTTCCAGCCCTGATGAGGTTAGATCTCTCATGGTAGCCTATATTCCTCCTCTACATGCTCACTCTCGAGAACAGTGAATCATACAAACTGGAAAACAGGGCCTAGGTTTATGGAGCTCGGGAATTATCTGCTGAGTGATGGATGAACAAGCAGGGTATTTCAAAGACAGTCAGGAACCCAGGGTAGAGAGGCTAGCAGGTTGGAAAGGAGCTGCTGATATGAGACAGGACAGGAGGGTAACCAAGGTTTAGGCTGAGGAAGTGAGGCCATGGGCCGGGCTAACTCACTAGCCTCCTTCATGCTGGCAAGGACTCCTGGTGCAATGAGGTTGGTTCTCCTCTAGCTTAGAATGGTGGTGCTTGTAGCCTGGAGATTTATTAGGTGCTCTTGCAGTGGTCAAGGTGAGAAAGGACAGGAAGCATCAGTGACAGGCAGAAATGGTGAGACAGATGTGAGGAATGTGTCAATGGGAGAGTAAGTAGGATAGTGGAGGGTCTAGAAGAGATCCACTGAATTTCAGAGGTGAGAAAGAGGAAGAGAGAGGGAAGAAGGAGAGAGAGATAGAGTGGGATGGAGAGAGGAAAGGAGGGTGGGAGAGAGGGATGAAGAAGGAAAAGTGATAGAAGGAGGGAGAGAGAGAAATTGGGTGAGAGAGAAAGGGACAGAGGAAGCAAGGATGAAGGGAGAGAAAGAGAGGTGTCTCTGGCAACCAGAGTGGTACCAGTCCTCAGCCCCACTCCATATTGCTACTGTGATGCAGTGAAGAGCCTGAAACTGGGTACCAGCAATATCTCAGCCAGGGGCCCCTGGAAAGCAGAGTCCAGGCAAGAGTTAGAGTGCAGATGCTTTATTTGGAAGGCTCAAGCCTAGGGCAATGAAAGTAGAGGGAAAGGTGGAGCAGGGTGAGGACAATGTGACAAGCCTGCAGTCCCTTCCCACGTGGGACAAGGTTCACAGTGTTTATAGTGAACACAGGGAGACACAGAAGTCTCCCAACATGGTGGGCCTCTCCAGGGTCTTCAAAGGGAGACTGTATTTGGAGCAGTCTGGTGGAGGAAGGCGGAAGAGCATGGTGGGGTTATCTGCCTAGTTCTCTTCTAACTTGTTTCCAACAGGTCAAGATACACACTGTGGGGAGCTGTTTCCATATGGGCCAACACCTGGCTCCTCATTGCCAACTTAGGACATCAGATCTTATGGCATTCTATTAAAGCCTGGAAGAGGAAAGGCAAGTGAGCCGGGGGCTGGGGACCTGTCAGTCATGTGGACCAAGAAGAGAAAGAAGAAACTGGGAAGGTATACAGGGTTTGGATTCAATGCACCGGGCAGTCCAGTCCTTGCTGAGCTGCTAACCAGTCTCGTGACCATGGGCAAATCACCTGGCATCCCCATTAGAATCCTCAACTACAAGGGGTGGGTGGGTTGGATGGTTTTGTTGGTCCCTTCAGCTGGGACCACCTTCCTAAGCATCCCCCCAGAGCTTAGAAATGTCATGTTCTTGGAGGATGCTGCCATGTTCTTGGGGGTGCTTAGAAATGATACTGGAAGGCCAGGCTTTCAGCAATCCACCTGCTGGCAGGGAAAGAATTTTCTTGGCTTAAGCAGAGATTTTGAAAAAGGTATGGAGGGAGCATTCATTGTCCTTATGCTCAAGGGGGAAGTATTGCTTTCACCCTGAGGGAGAGGAAGGATAACTGGCTTTAATGATTTCTTTGTCCTCTGAGAAATCTGCCACTCATATGCATTCAGCAGTCAGCACTCACCACTAGAACGAATTAAAACAAAATTTACAAAATAATTATACTTAGCTTCAAAAGGAATATAATAATTTTTAAACCTTTGGAGTGCAAATACAATAATGTGTTCAGATCCAATTGCCAACAATAGATAAACATTAATGCATGTGAACATATGAACAATGGTGCCTCGGGGTGGGGGAGGTGGAGAATGTGTTGCTGGAAGAACCTGGATGACTGCAGCTACTCAGTGTGGTTCTTCTGGGAATCAGGCCAGGAGAAAAATACTGAAGCCTCTGAACTGCACATGAGATCTGCTATCACCCCCAACAATATTGGTGCCTGGAGCACAGATATAGTCTCCTTTAGAGCAAGTGCCCATGATTTCCTGGCCTTGAGTTGCCTTCACCAGCAGGACTGTCTTTAGCAATTCCACTTCATGCCCTAGGACCCGGGTGCTACATCTCACAACCCAGGGGATGCTGTAAAAATTAGATTCAATGCAGGAATATGTGTGTTTGAAAGGGGCTATTGGTTTCCTTTTCTATGTGCACTCATCCTATCAGGTTAAATACTTGACAATAGAGGATTAAACTGCATATACCTCATCACTTTCAATTAGGGTTGCCATATTTAGTGAATATAAATTCAGATTGCCCAGTTAAATGTGAATTTCAGTTGAACAATAAATGATTATTTGTCTCAGATATACAGTTTTTTTTATATTTTGGAGAGAAAGAGAGAGTGAACAGAGGTGGGCAGAGGGAGATAATCTCAAGCAGACTCCCTGTGAAGCATGGAGCCAGACATGGGGCTCATTCCTACAGCACTGAGACCGTGACCTGATCTGAAATCAAGAGCTGGAACTTCAACTGACTGAGCCACCCAGATCCCCCTGAAATCAAAATTTAACTGGGCTTCCTGCAATTTAAATCTGACAGCTCTAACTCAAATATAGTATTTTTGTATATATATAAACATTTGTGTGGGTGTACATATGTAAATACATGCATTTTTTCCACATAAATGGTAGCATATTGCACACTACTCTGACTTGATTTTGTTATTTAATAATACATCTTATAGATTATTCTTTATAAGTACACACGTATCTGCCTCATTATTTTTAATAGCAATTGAATAGATTACTATAGACATTCAGCCATCTGTAGATATTTACCCACAACTTAGAATTTTTTAAAGTAACCTTTACTCCCAACATAGGGCTTGAATTCATCACCCCAAAACTGTGAGTCTTATGCTCTACTAAGCTAGCCAGTCACCACCCCCCAAGTTAGAATTTTATGGTTGCCAAATAATGTAAACCTTTTTTATTTGTGCTACCTTCTCTAGGGAAGATCTAGATATGTCTAAGGAAGACGAATGTGGCCTTTGTCTTGCCATCCTGTCGCTGATGGAAACGTGTTGTTGGATTTCTCTAGTACATTATTCAGTGTGCAATTAGTAGCAATTATGATTGCTCCCTTGGAGCTCTGCACAGTCCTATTTTAACAAGGACCATTGCTTTCCAGGCATATACAGAGTACTCTGGGTCTTGTCTTCACTGCTACCATAAGTTGGATCCATTGTTTCCTGGGTCCTATGTCTTAATCTTTCTTGGCTTATCCTCTCATTTTATAGAGAGTGTTATATAGGAGTTTTATTTCAGAAACAGCTTACAAAGTAATATTGTTTTTTCATGTTTGAAAAGATTTTATCCTCTTCTTAAATGCTATTGATAGTTTGGCTGGGTATAGAATTATAATTTGCAAATGTTTTTCTTTCAGAATTTTAAGGAAAATACTGCATTATCTTCTTAATTCTGGTGTTACTATTAAGAAGCCTGATACTATTCTGATTTTTGTTTATTTTTTAAAATGTAACTTTTTCTTCTTTGGACACATTTAGAATTGTTTCTTTCTGGTGAGGAGAAATTTCTTGAAGATATGCCTTAGTATTGGTCTTTTATTTATGGTATTTGGCTGTTGATAAGCCTACTAATTCTAGAGACTTATATATCCTTCAATTAAAGTTCATATACTTTTAAAAAATTTCTTGGGTAGGGGTGCCTGGGTGGCTCAGTGGGTTAAAGCCTCTGCCTTCGGCTCGGGTCATGATCTCAGGGTCCTGGGATCGAGTCCCACATCGGGCTCTCTGCTTAGCAGGGAGCCTATTCCTCCTCTCTCTCTGTCTGCCTCTCTGCCTACTTGTGGTCTCCCTCTCTCTGTCAAATACATGAAATCTTTAAAAAAAAAATTCTTGGGTAGATTAGTCTCAATAATTTCCCCTGTTCTCTCATTTTAGAACACCTATTTTTAGGATATTTTACTTTTAGGGGATGAATCTCTAATTTTCTTATTTTATAATTTTCCATTTTATTGTCTAAAGTACTTCCAAGGAGATTTTCTTGATTTTTATCTCTCGAACATTTTAATAAATTTTTCAAATGTTAAATGTTTAAATGTTGAATATTTTATCAATCAAGATAAGCTAGGATATGTTGTGGTAATGACACCAAAATCTCAGTGACATCAAACAACAAAGGTTTCTTTCCAGTGCAAGCTACACCCCTTGAGGGTCAGCATGGCTCTCCTATGCACTATTGTCCCACTGAGACAGAAGCTGATGGCACAATTCACACCTGGAACATTGCTAGTCTCTGAGCAGGAAAACAACAACAAAAAAGGAGCACATGCAACCCATACATTGACTCCTAAAGCTTTTGCTTGAACAAATACTTCTGCTCATGTTTCAGTGGCCAAAGCATGCACATAACTAAATCTGCCATTCATAGGGTAGGAAAGCATAGTCTTCCTTCAGGAGGAGAAATGAATCTTGTGGATAATACATTCAATCACACCTCACATTTTTAAAATTGCAAGATTGCATTGTTGTTTTCTGATTCATCAAATTTCTTGATTTATGGGTTCAATATCATCTTGAACCTCTCTGAGGATATTATTTACATTTTAATTTATATGTTAAAGATTTTGCTTGGAAATTTATTTCCCCTGGTTCTTTTCTTTTTTCCATTTATTTGTTTGTTTTTGCCTTCATATGGTGGGCTTCCTTTGTATGGATTGTGATCTTTGGTTGTCCTTTCAGATTTAAGTTTAAGTGAGTGAGACACTTAAAAGCAGATGGGGGTGGGGGGCACCTGAGTGGCTCAGTCATTAAGCATCTGCCTTCAGCTTGGGTCATGATCCCAGGGTTCTGGAATCAAGCCCCACATCGGGCTCCCTGCTCAGTGGGAAGCCTGCTTCTCCCTCTCCCACTCCCCCTGCTTATGTTCCCTCTCTCACTGTGTCTCTCTCTGTCAAATAAATGAATAAAACCTTAAAAAAAAACACCAAAAAAGCAGATTGGAAGTTGACTGGTAAGCTTCTCTTTTAAGTGGGTAGCACATATCTTTTTTGGGGACCAACAATGGAGGTTGTATCGGTCAGAGTCCCATCAGGAAATAGAATGGCACTCAGGAGGGGGACAGGGAGAAAGTTTAACAAAGGAGCTATTAGTGGAGTCAAGGGAACCAACAATGGATGGTGAAACATTCAGTGATTGGGAAGCCATTACCACCTGAGACCTGAAGAGACTAGGGAGATTAGAAGTTTCTGGAATCTAGTAAAGCTTAAAGCTGTGGGAGAGGGGCATCTCAACGGGAATCATTACTGTAGGTGGGGGAATGTGTCATGCCAGACTCTAGCATGTCATGAAGGGCAAGAATAAATACTCCAGCCATCTTTACCTTCCAGTCTTCCAGGCTCATGCTAGTGCACCCTTAACCCAGCAGAACCTACCCAGAAGCCAGCAGGAGAGAGAGCCCACATGACACAGTGTGTCATGGTTTACCTCCAGGAGCACAAAGCATTAGAGAGAAGTCTAGAGAGTAGATCAAAGGACCAAGAGAATATCTAGCACACAGATTTTTTCTCTAGGGGACAGCTCAATGTCTCCAGCAGGGAGTCCTCTGATAGTCTTCTCAGGGTGAGTGCCTGGCTACCAGACATTCTGCAAACAGGGTGAGGCAGGGACCTGGGAGATCAGTTGTTTTGCATGAAGACTCTTCTCTAATCCTCACCTCTTTTCTCCATGCCTCAGCTCCACACTCCATTGGATTTTCTGCTCCAGGTGCTTGGACTGTTCTGAGAGGGGTGGGATGAGCCAGCTCCTTTCTTGCGTTGTGACTCCTGGGCACAAACCTTTGATGTGGTTTCCTCTCCTCTGCCAGATCAGTTACTACATCCCTTCCAAGACACTATTGAAATTCCTTGGTTCTGCTTGCATTTCCTTTTTTATTTCTTTTACTAGAAAGTAGTACTACTTAACCTTTTTATATTTATTTTAACAAAAGGACATATATTAATTATATATAGTTCCTTTATGTTATCTATAATGTCCTATACAGACACAAAAGGATAATGAACTAAAGTAACAAAAATAATACACTGACAGTATGGAAGATATATTTTAAGGATGAAAAAAAGAGAGAGAGAAAGACAAAATTGTAACCTTGATATTGTATGGGTATTTTTTTTAACAGCATTGGCATTTTAAACCTAAAATTCCTTGGATGTGAATTATAGATTAGAGTATCCATGTTTTGGGAATCTTTCACTGTGAAAGAAGTGGAATGGGGGGAAGTGTGGAAGAACAGTGTGTAGTTGGGTTTGAGGTTATGGCTTTAAATACCATCAATATCTTGAGAAGTAGTGAGAAGTCCATAAATTCACCAAATAGCGTTCTTGCCGGGAATGTTTGACCTAAATGTTATCACAAGGAAAGAGACAAATACAGAATGTAGGATGCCTTACAGGGACTCTTCAAAGAACTCATCATCATGAAGAACAGAGGGAGGTGAGGGGATTGTTCTATATTAGGGGAGAATAACAAGTTCTAATACCCATTGCATGCATATGAACCTTGACTACATTCTGAGTTAAAAGGAAGAAGAATACAAAGGACTCCATTGGGACAACTGAGGAGGTGGTGTTATGTTATTTAGTTGAATGACACTGGCTTTTTAGGGGTGGTAGGAGTGTTGTGATTGAAGCATCACCATCTACACTCAAATTTCTGATGGTCTGGCAAGAGGGAGGTGAGTATGCACAGGGAGAGGTGAAGAGGGGTTGGGAAGGTATCAGCAGGTGATGGATTTTAGGTGTATTCACTGTATTGCTATTTTGAAAGGTCAAGACAAAAAGTGAATACATTTGAAAAATGCACTAAAAACATTCTAAAGTTTCAAAACACTGTTGCAAGGAACGTTGTCTCCTCATCTCCACTCTTTTTAGTAACCCAACCGAGTTTTGCTTTGTGAAAGCACTAAAAAATGATTGAGGTGCACTGAAGGAAGAGAGGAAAGGTAGGGAGCATGTCCTAGAGCGGTAGCTCTGGTTGAGAAACGAAATTTGCTCTCTTGCCAGGACTTTGTTTAAAAAGATGGCATCTTGCTTCTTCACTTTATTGCTTCCTGTGGCCAAACAACAAAACCCAAGCCACCTTCCAGTTCCCGGTAAGGGGGATTGTTATACACTTTTCTGTGAGCAGAAGCAGCAAGCCCAGGAAGAATGGGACAGGCAGAGGTCCCATCCTGAAGAGAGTGCTGACCTAGGATTCAAAACCAGAAACTCTTCCTAGGTGCATGGAAAAAGGAAGAAGTTAAAAAGCTAGACTTGTTTCAACTTCTGCTCATCACTGAGTGGTGATGAACAATATCTCCATCTTCATTCTCGCTTTGGCAAGCTTCCCAGAGAAGAAACACAAGAAAGAGAATGGATAAGAACAATGGGTGGTTGGGATGTTTAGCTGCTGGAGCAGGAAGTGTAGTCTGCTCTGCCGAATTTGTCTTTCACCTGCCCATGAGCCTCTCGCATAAGTGGGCACTCTGATGCCTACAGCCACTAACATCCGACATGCAGTCTCCAAAGGGCTTACAGCATTGGCTTTACAGAAGGCTCTAGAATACCCAGATGGCAGCTAACCAAGGTTGCTTCCATTTCTGAACGGGTCATACAGACAAAAATCACATCTGCCACAGATAGGATGGAACCGCACACGTACGTGTGTTAATACCAAACATTCTTGCGCTTGGGGAAAGAAAGGAGGTTAAAGTTGCTCCCTCCCCATCCCTGATCTCTCTGAAGCTATGCTTGTAGCTTGTATACCTGCTTATTTATTTATTTATGTATTTATTTATTTAGAAATGGTTGTATTGGAGCTGGTATAGACACATATGTCAATTTGCAGATATAGATAGGCTTAAAATGTAGGTACTCATGCTCCCAGACTGCAGACAGACAGACACATGCATGTGTTTGTGTCATTTGGAATAGTAAAGAAAAATAAAAGTTCTTAGCTCCTGGATGTTTGTCTTTTCCCAGCTTACCTGACTCAGGGTTTCCTCCTTCTGAGGGCAACCATCTTGAAGAACTATCCATCTTGCACAGAGGTTATAGGGGAAGGAAATAGGGGCTGGTACTCTCTGTCACCATAAGTGGTTCTTTAGGGTGAATCCCCAGGGTAGAATGTCTGGGCTATAAAGATAGGCTCATTTTAATTGTAGAACTGCCAAATTTTCCTCCAACAATGTCACATAGATGTTCATTACCACCAGCAATGATGAGAATGTTCTACCTCCCCATCCCCGCCACAACTTCACCAAACGTTAACACTCGAAAACAAAAAATGTTTTATTACAATGGTATTTCATTTCTTAAAGTTTTCATTTCCATGATTCTTAATGAAGGTGAGCATTATTTCATATATTTATTGGCCATTCATACTTCATTTTCTCTGATTTTTCTTTTTCTTTCCTTTGTTAATTTTTTCCTACTACATTGTCTTTTTTCTGACTGACTAGAAAGAGGGTTTTTTGTTTTTTTACATAGTCTCAGTATTAATATTTGTCTGTCATAACTGTTGTAAATATTTCATCCAACTTGTCACTTGTCTTCCGTTCTGTTTTAGTGTACATTTTGTTATAACAGAAGTTTTAAATATGTCTTACTTTTATAATCTAAAAAGTGTTAACCTAGAGAAAGCAAATGTTTTCTCTATACTTTTCATTCTATAAAGCTAGAAAATTCAGATATGATTGACTGAAAAGAGTTATATCCTCTAGTATAATAGGCATTGGGGACCTAGACAGCCAGCACCTAACTCATGGCACCATCTTGCAAATCTCAATTGCATCTGATACTTTTGTGTTGTCTACACAAGGCTCCTGTCACCAATCAGCTAACAAGTGACAGAGTTTTCTGACAACTGTGGGCATGCTCTGGCTCTTTGGCAATGTGAGGCATCTAATTAAGAGAAGAGGGCCTTCTGTATTACTTATAAGAGTCTAGTAGGGCTGCCAAAGCACTCACAAACACACGGAGAACCATCCAGGTGGCCAAAATTTGCTCTCCCATGGGTCACTGATGTATGCAAGCTTCCAATGTCAGAGCCTGCTTTGAACAAAATTAGACACAGAAGCATTGTTTTAGTATGTTTGGCTGAAAATAACAGGCATTTATCTATCACAGCTCTGGAGGCTTGGAAATCTTAGGTCAAGATACCTGTTAATTCAGTTTCTTGGGAGGGCTCTCTTCCTGGCTTGCAGATGGTTTCCTTCTTGGTATGTCCTCACATGGCCTTTCCTTGGTGTGTGCATGTGGAGGGAGAGCTCTGGCCTCTCTTCCTCTTCCTATAAGGGCACAAATCCTATTGGATCAGGGACCCATCTTTATGATCCCATTTAACAATTACTTCCATAAAGGTCCTGTCTCCAAATATAGTTATACTGGTAGCTAGGGCTTTCCTATTTTCATATGGGATGAAGGGAGAGACAACTCAGTCCTGAGTAAGAGTGGATCTCCTAAGCAACCTCACTGAAGACCCCTACTCACGATCCCTGAATCAGAGGGAGTGGAGGCTTTGGAGAGATCAGATATTTCATATCACCTCCAATGTGGCCACATTGTACTCAGGGCCTACTTGATACCTTCTTCAGAGGAGAGGTATCCAATCCACTTTGCCCTGGACAGTTTGCCCTTTCTAATAGCCTTCACCTTAAAAGCACTGAAGGGCTTGAACCGGCACAGAATATTTTCCTTTTTATCTTCTTTCTTTGTCTTGACCATTTGTCCTTTTCTGATTGGCCAAAGCTCTGCCCCACTCCCCAAGCTCAAAATAGAACATTCATGTGTCACACATGACACACTACTACATGGAGTCAAATGATGTAGAGGAGATATACACGGGGTGACATGCACAGAACAAGGTCCAGGTTCTGGCTCCAGCTCCTTTGTTTAATAATCCCATACATCTTAATCCCCTAGTTCTCTCCCCAATTTACGTCCATGAATGAAGATATTCCCATTTATCTCTGAAGACTGAAGTGTATCTGAAATTACCAACTGCTTTTCCTAGTTTTAGGCACAAATTTGGGTTCCTTGTTACTAGACCTCTTTCCAGACTGGGACATCCTAAGTTCTCCTGTTCTTCCTTCCCCCCAAGCCACATACCATAGGATTTTAAGGTGGGGCAATTCTAAGAGTGCCCCCCCATCTTGGCCCCCCAGAGCTTACGATTCTCATACTCTTTCTTCCTTGTACCACTTTGGCACTAAGACTCTGTTCCTTGTGCCGTACCCCCACCTTGCCCTGTTGCCAGCCTGTGGTATAAGCACGTGCTTATCTAAACAGTGGACCTGTTCTACTGTTCCCTTTCTAGGGAAATTCTAGACATTAATAAGACATTTTCTGTACAGACCAATTGTCTTAGGATATTTGGTCCTCCCTGCATCTTTAAGTGAGTCTGACTGCCCCAAGCACCATGGTTGACACCCAGTATGGGCTTTGAGAATTCCAGCTCCATTTGGAGAAGTTGCCTGTGAAGCAGAAGCTGTCTGTGCCTTGCCCATAACCTCTTGGCACTCCCTGTTTTCCAAATATGCAAACAGCTTCTTACTATAAGTCCTTGTGAGTCTGCCTGAGAGTTTTCCTTGGCTGCAAGAGCTTGTCTGGCCAAGGGAGAGGCTAGACCTGTTGCAGAGTTAAAAGCTGTTATCCTTGGGGCAGGGAGAGAGAGTGAGCACTCAAGGCTCTATCATATCCTAAGAGTCAAAGGAATGCTGGAGACAGCAGAAAGAGTTTTCTCTGGTTGGTGCAGAGTGTTAGAGAAACATATTGGGGATGAGAGGAGAAGTCACAGGCTAGATGTTGGCTCATAAGGAGCTCTAGAAACTCTGTTAAGGAATCTGGACTTTATCCCAAGATAATAGAGAGGTTTTGAAAGGTTCTGAAGATTAGGATTTCTTTCTCTCAGTTTTGCTTTTCAGATAGCTCTTGGTGAGCATGGAGAATGGACTGGAAAGGGGCAGGACTGGAGGAAGGAGTGTCCTTAGAAGGCTGTTGTAGCTTTCCAGGCAGGGAAAGATGGTGCTGTGGACATGGAGAATGTCAACAGGGATTGAGAGAAGGCAAATTGTGTGAGAGGGACAGACAGAACTGGTGGAACGTGGTGATTGATTGATTGGAGGAGATGAGGGTAAGATAGTTGAGACTGATGCTTGGGTTTCTGCCATGAGGCTGGTGGATGATGGGGTCTTTCCCACTAGAGAAAGAGTCAGGAGCAGGTAGGAAGACAGAAATCACTAACATAGATTGTAGCAAACCAAAGGATATATTCCTTCATTCATCCAATATATGAATAAATTCAGTAAATGTACTGCTTAGATCAATGGCAGCTGGAAAAGTATGGTTTCAAGTCTGGGGATATATGGGATGAAGAACTGTGTCTGGTGACCCAGGAGTCTAGAACATATAAATTCTTCTGCTTAATAAGTGTAATTTAGGGGCATCTAGATAGCTCAGTCATTTGGGAGTCTGCCTTTGGCTCAGGTTATGATTCTGGGGTCCCGGGTTTGAGCCCTGAGTCCGGCTCCCTGCTCAGCAGGGAGTCTGCTTCTTCCTCTCCCTGACCCTCCTCCTACTTTATGTTCTCTCTTCTCTATCAAATAAATAAAATCTTTAAAAAAGTGTAATTTAACTTTAAGTGAAAGGAGAGTACCATGGTATGTTGAAAACATTATTACATCCCTGCTTTACAAGCATACCAAAGAAAGTGCAAACATCTACCTCACCATGACAACCTTTGGCAGAGGTACATCAGCTCCAGCGAGGCCAACAAGAACATCATTCATGAGGTAGGTGTCCAAGGCTAGGCTCAATGTGTTGATGCTCTTCCTTGGAGAGAAGGTGTGGCTAACAGTCACATTTTCCATGTTAAGACTAACTTTTGGGCTTTGTAGTGTGTGGCAGTGGACAGAGGATGATCACATGATTACTAACAGTCAGGGATTCGGCCTCCATTATCTCTTCAATGCCCTGCAAAGTCAGGCTGGGTGCATTCCTGAAGCCTCTCACGCAGAAGCAAGCATTCTTCAACCACCAGCTGGGCTCATCTACTCAATGAAGATTGCAGATGTATCTTCTGATGAGTCTGAGCATATGTCTTCTGAAAAATCTGAGGATATGTCTTCTGAGAAAACCGTGTCTTTGGCTATAAGGCCATGTTCTATGATGACATTTTCAGCTCTCAGATCTGCAGTTCCATACAGAGGTCTCTGGCTGTGGAAGGATCTGGGTGCATCACTCTGATGTGGCAGGGGATTGTTCCGGCTTCTCACAAGTCCTGCAGTTTTCCTGCTCCAGCATCAAGAGCCAGTTCAAGGAAGTCTCCTTCTGCAAACAGGGGAAGTTTGACTTTAGCTTTGGTGATGACATCCTAGCATTTTAAGACTTCAACTTTACGTAGCTCACCTTGACTTTCAGTGGAAACGATAATCTTTATCAGCATGAGGAAGTGCTCCTTGGCAATGAAGGATGCAGAGGGCTTCATGTGGTTATGTGTAATCTCTGGAGAAGCAGTGCACCTTGCAAAGCCACAGCTACATCCGACGCTGAGTTAAAGTCTTGGTCTTTCCTAAGGAACTTGCCCTGATAGGAACACAGGATAAGAAAATGCTGCCTTTTTTTGCTGGTGAAATCTCCATGACCATGAACTTGTTACCTCCTTGGTCCTGAGGGTGGTTGGGAGTTGTCCACACTTAAGTGGAAGGGGCTTGCTTGTGACCTCTTTGTTCTTTGGAAGTATCACAGTGTCCATTTTAATTTTCTGTGGGAATTTACTTTTTTCCATACTGTATATTTGCCACTTTGTCTTGGTTTTAAGGGGCCCACTTCTGATGCCTGTAATATCAGTGACATGCACGGCCGACTGGAAAGGATGGCAATCTAGGTTTACCTGGAGAAGTGCAGTGGGGGTGGGGGGGAAGTAGTAGGAGGTCTTCAGGAATGGAGCCAACTTGAAAAGAAGCAATGATAAGTAAATTAATATTTGATTCATATATTACAGCAAGTAGAAGATAATTGGGAACTGTAAAGCTATTAGAAAATTTCATGGGTGGGTTATCCTGGTGACAGGTGTTAAGGAGGGTACGTATTGCAATGAGCACTGGGTGTTACACGCAAACAATGAATCATGGAACACTATGTCAAAAACTAATGATGTACTGTATGGTGACTAACATAATGTAAGGAAAAAAAATAAACTTCCATGAGATGTCAAAATTGAATAACTTATCAACAGGATTATTTAGTGATTCCCCCTTTGCTGTATCTTATTTTAGTGAGTACTGAAAGGCAAATAGGAGGTACTGGGAACAGTACCCTTTCTAAAGGTCCTAGGGCTGCAGAGTACACCTTCTAGACAGAACAAATGTTCTCAGTTGGACGATGATAATGCCCTTACACTACAAAGCTAGAGCTTGTACAGCTAAGACAGCTCTCCCATCTACAGTCTTCATGGATCTTCCATTACCTCTTGAGGCCATCGGGGAACTGTTACCACCTCCATTCTATAGATAGGAAAATCAAGGATCAGGTAGCTCTTGGGGGAATCAGATGGCACACTCAAAATGAGTAATTTGAGGGAAGTTTAAAAAAGGGACTGTTTTTATTTTTATTTTTTTTTAAAGATTTTATTTATTTATTTGTCAGAAAGAGAAAGAACAGGGAGGGGGAATGGCAGGCTGAGGAAGAATCAGACTCCCCACTGAACAGAGAGCCTGATGCGGGACTCAATCCCAGGACCTTGGGATCATGACCCAAGCTGAAGGCCGATGTTTAACCAACTGAGCCACCCAGGCACCCCACAAAGGGACTGTTTTTAAATGCATGGGCAGCATAAGGGGAAAGCAGTATCTGGGAATTGCTACCCTCCATTTGAAGGGACAAAGGGAAGCAGTCAGCAGAACTCAGAGCACATAGCTCTGGGGGAGGGCTGCCCAACCAGAGCTTTGGGTCAAAGAACTCAGCCAACCACAGCAAGTTGTTCAGGAATACATATTTTGTTCCCCCTCTCTCTGGTCTCTGACCTATGGTGACTCCCCCCAACCCCCATCTTGGTTGATGCTAATCAGAAGTCAGATAGCAAGAGAAACTGGTTGATGCCAGGTCAGCCCATGGGCCCAGAACAGGGTAAAGAAGACACGAGTGGGGCTGGAGACAGTACATTCTGCAGAGATGGTTCCATGAGTTGCTTGAGGCCAAGACAGGAAGGCACAAACACAGGATAAAAACTTTGTTCTTATACTGCATCTTCTAGAGGAGTGCAGAAGAGTTCCTCGGAGTGTGAATGCAGCAGCAGAGATTTCTCTTGCTTAAATGCTCTCTGAAGATGGAAATCATAATGCATTGCTAAGCCTATGGTTTCAGGAGAATTCTGACATGACCATTTAAGCCTTAAGAATTCTAGATGGAAAATGGCTTTGGGCAAGCGATAAAGAGAATGAATATGAGCACTTCAATGAGCAGATGGTCCATCATCTCTTGCTCTTTATTCTTTAGGTTTCCATTAAAAAATTTAAATGTTAGAATTCTTGGCAGGGAGTTTCACTGTATGTGTCATTTTCATGGATGACAGAGGCAATAATTCTCTCTGTGCTGCGCATCTGAAGAAGACAGAGTGACCCACGCCCTAACATCTTCCTGAGCATGTAAGGACACAGTGAGACCAAGTGGGCAATCTGTAATTCCCACCTCACTGGGGAGGAGGATTTACTGTAAAGTAAAATGTTGGGAATCTCATTAAATTCAATTGATTCCTGAAAATCAAAGTTGAAGCCCATTCTTTTTAAAGGGATTCTTATATATGCTTATGTACTATGAATGAATTTTGGTGCAATTGCTATGCCCAGATCTAAACTGCTCACTGCCAAAGATTTTAGGAGCATCTCAGCATGGTCATTTAAACTGCTAGAGAAGGCAGGAAGTTGAGAAGCAAGAATTTCCTTAATAAAACTCAGAATATCAACTTAGAAATAAAATTCACTTGAAAAAAGTCATTTCATTACTGAGGGCATTGTTCTTGTCTGTTAAATGAGAATAATCACATTTTGGCCCATCTGGCTTGTAGTTGTCAAAATCAAATGAGATCAGGGATTTGAGAGTATTTACCAAATTATTTTAAGCTTAAAAAACAAAGTTATTATTTATGTTCAACTTCCCCCCAAAAGGTATAGAAATACCACTTCAAATCTGGAACCCATAAATACTCAAGTATTTACCAGCCTGAGTAAAGTTCCAGGGTGCCCTCAAATTAAAGATTTCCTGTGATCATGTGTGGCTTAGGAATATGTTTTTGGTGTCTAATACACTGTTCTTAAATCTAAAATAAGCAGAGGCTCATTGTCTACTAATGACCAATATTTGGGTGCCATCTTGAAAGTCATGGTCATTTAGACTGCTAGAGAAGGTAGTTACTGCTCAGACTCCAGATTAGAAATGAGAAAGAGCTGAGGAACCACTGGATTTCAGAAAGACTGTCTGTACCCAGAAGAGGTAAGGCCTGGACTTCTGGAAAAAACTGTAGAGCCATCAGTTGGGTCCAGTGTGAAGACTCTGGATGAAGGATGTGGCAGTCTCCATAGTGGATGTGACCATGCATGCTGACCCGGACATGCTTGTGACCATGATCTAGACATGGCTCTAGTCTGGTGAATCTGGGATACCCAGGATTTCAGCTGCTTTCCCATCATCAGCCTGCCCCGTTTCCTGGATCAGTCCTAGCTGGTTTGTTGCTATATCTGCTGTCAGCCCCCAACCCCGACTGGTCTCTCACCAGACAGAATCTTTGCCTGAAGTCCATACCTTCCCCAGCCTGCCTTGACCTTGGCCACTGATGGGGTTCCCTCTCCATTTTCTCTTTCAGCCTCATCTTTAATTTGAGGAATAGCAACTCTCTCAAATAGGAGCTGTCCCTGAGATCCCCCCTGCGGAAGGGCTCAGCTCAGTTCCGACTCTTCCCATCCCTTCTTATATTCCGTCTTCATTTTACTTCCTGACCCAAACCATCTTAAGCTCCCAGACGCTGACTAGTTCACGCTGTTCATCCACATTTCGGCTTTGCCCTCACACTCAGAAAACTCAGCAGAAATTGGATGTTTGAGTTTTGGGAGAGAATAAGGAGGGTAGGCTGGGTGTGTGTGGGGGTGGGGTGGGGAGGACTTCGCAGGCTGCCTCCCTGTTTTCTTCAAGAAACAGATGATGTCAGCAGCCTAAAGAGGAGAAACAGAGTTGGAGGTCTGCCTTTGCTGGGAGGAGGTTCAGCTGACACCCCTCAAGAGCAAAGTCGGCCCTGCAAAGGTAGTTTTGGAGATTTTAAGGTTTTCAGTGTGCCCTTTGGCTCTCTCTCATATCATGCCAGTCATATAAACCCAAGATTTAAAAGACTGGCTCGAATGCAGTGGTATGTTTTATCTGTCGTCATTCATCTAGCAGCCTATTTTTTAAAAAGATTTTATTTATTTATTTGACAGATAGAGATCCTGAGTAAGCAGAGAGGCAGACAGAGAGAGGAGGAAGCAGACTCCCCGCTGAGCAGAGAGCCCTATGTGGGGCTCGATCCCAGGACCCTGGAATCATGACCCGAGCTGAAGGCAGAGGCTTTAACCCACTGAGCTACCCAGGCAACCCTAACAGTCCATTTTTAATAATAAATAGGAATCATTCTTCTTACTACAGAGTATTGCAGCCCATATGATGGACACCACGGAAGCTGGAGAACAAATGCAAGATTATAGGAGGAAGAAGAAATGAAATTTAATTTGAGATCATGCCTGTGCCCAGAGAGATGTTTCTACAGTCATCAATGGTGCACATAAAGCCTCTGTATATAGCTGGTTTATAGTTGTCACCCTGAGGTCTCTTTGGGACCCCAGAGCCACTAATGATTCCCCTCTACTACATGCATCACTGTTGGCATCTTTACTCAAAAGATGTAGCAAAGCAAGCATGGGAAATGGACATGAGTTTTCAAGACTTGATGGAATGAATATTAGGGGGTACGTGGTATCACAGTTAGTCTGAATACAGCCAGTAATCACAATCCTAACAAATCAAAGCAAGGCTTCTGCTGGAAATTCAACAATTGAGAATATTAATATTCTTGTCCTGCCATAAAGCTGAATTAGGTTTTTTTCTTTTTTTTTGGTGTGTGTGTGTGTGTGTGTGTGTGTGTGTGTGTGTGTGTGTTTTGTTTTGTTTTGTTTTACAAACATTGCCTCCTGGAAGAGATCTTCTGGCAAGCTAAATTTTAAGCCTGCTATAAATTCATGCCTAATATAATATAACATTTCTTTTCTGCAAAGGAGAATAAAACAATCCAGCCCATGAGCAGATAGAAAAGTGAATTGGAGTTTGGCGTTCATGTGAAGTACAAATAAAGTCATAAAATTAGTGTGTGGTAAGAGACTGGCCTTTATGACAGTATATAAGAAAACACACCAATAATAAATTTGCTCAAAGGATAAACTATTTTTTTTCCTGCCTGAAGCCCTTCTGGCTGTCACCTTGAAATGAATACTTATTAAGGGAATAAAATAAAAGCACTTCATATCCACTAAAGGAATGTGTTTAAATATATATGATGACAAAAATCTAATAATAGATGATGAGGCGGATGGATTTTTAAAATAATTGAATAAATCATATTCTTTAGGAAGAATGTGTTAGGAACATGTTTTTGGCATCTAATGCCCAATTCTTCTTAAGTCAAGATGTGAAGTCAGTGAAGAAAGAGAGGACCAATTTTTGGAAAGGGGATCTCTGCAGCTGCTTCTGAAGAACCTCAAGCCACCAATTAGCAAGGTGCCCAGGGTAGAGCTGGGCCATCTTGGCATGCCCGGAACCAGCCCCAGCTGCCCAGGGTGGGAGAAGACTTAGTGGAAACTTCTTCATCAGGACCTCACAGCTTAGAAATCTCTTCCCCTAACCCCCTAAAAGCCAGTTAAGGACTTAAGAGAAAAGGTTTTTCTCTTTTCCTGTGTACCATGGGCAACTCTTCTGTGGAGATGGGAACCAAGTTCTTGAAGCAGGAAGGGCTTTTATAGATTGTGTGTGTGGCTTTGAGCAACTTGGACCGAGTGGACCATATTGGCTCTGGTTTCAAATGGAACAGGATCTGCAATCATTTGGAACGACCCTGAAGAGAAACCAATAGAAAAAATGTTCATTTGGAGTCATTTGTGAGTATATGCTTGCTAGTTTACTCTTAGACTGCCCTCTCAGCTGCTAAATTCCAAGTTCCTTGGTTCCCCTTCAGAATCCTCTCTTCTCCATTCCTCACCATCTGCCCTCATTCAGGCCTCAGAACTCTCTCTCCTTTGCTACCAAATGGTCAATGTGCCTTTGAATCTCTTTCTGTTCCCCAAAATCACGTGCCACCAACCATGAGTCCTTCCTATGTCCAAAACACCATTAGGTTCCTGTCACCCACTTCCATCAGGCCTTTGTCCTCTGGTCATGCTGCCTCAGTCCCCTCTGTGGCCTTGTCTCCCATAGCTCTCTCAACACTTGCCCTGCACTGACCCACACTTAGAAGTTCCCTCTTGAATGCTTTCCTTCCCTCTCTCCTCTGCCCAGAACACACCATTCCTTGGGGGCCTGATGGAAACCCATCCTCTCTGGCAAGACTCCCCTCCACCCAGCAGTCATATTTTCTGGGATTAGGCATGAGTTTTCTCATCTTTCACTTAGCTCATGTCAATGAGACCCTTTAGAATGTCTGAGAATCTGTTTCGGAACCCAGACCAGTGTTCTGAAGAGTATAGCTTTGAGGCTACTGTCCTGGAGAGTCTGTGACTGCATGAAGGTTTATCTGGGAGCTCCCAAGGGCAGGATGACACATCTGGCCCCACAGTCATGACACAGTAGTTGCTCATGAAAGTTGTCTGTGTTAAGCCAGCCTCAAGGGGCACAAACCAGTTAGCAGGTGTCTGTGAGCACAAGACAGCATTTTTAAGCACTGGAAACTTTATCTGACCTCACAGTTAGCCCCAGGTGGCATTTTGTCCCTCAACACTGACCTGGTCATTTATTTATATCTTCCACTGCTACCATGAATAGTATCTTCTACTGTCATCTTGAATAATTGAATTAATTGTCTCTATAGTGAACACCCGTCTGTTGCCAGAACACTTCCCCTCCCTCCTGACAAGAATATCAAGTTTTTGTTATTTTGTCTTGTTTTGGTATTTTAAAACCATTCCTTCCTTCATTTTCAGTCATGTGGTTTGGGTGGGACACACCCCACCTTTAGGTCCAGGAGTCAGTTAGCATATTCCTATCTCCTAGTGACTAGGATGCATCAGGGAGGGGCCCAGGAGGTCCCTTTGGTGATGGTTATTCATCCGGGAATGGGTCCATGATCTCCACTTGTCTTTTCATAGAGAAACTCAAGTCCACTTCTGGGAATCCAGGTACCTATATGTTCTATTCCCACGCTTGATGGCATGAGGATGGGAGGCTTGGAGTTTTATGCCATGAGGGAGTGTCTGGAACTGTACTGGAGGTTCACTGAAAACCTGAGAAGATGTCCAGCTAGTGGATGTGGAGAGATGGTTCTTGCAGACATTGTTTGAGTCCTAGATCAAGCTCTGCCTGAAACCAGTTTATCTTTGGATTCTCAGTTTCATGAATTGAACACTACCTTCCTAGGACTAATCCAGTTGGACCGAAGTAGTTTTCCATTACTTGCAACCACAAGTATCCTGAGGTTTTTCTCATAGCCATGTTTGTTGTTGCTCTCAATCTTCTTGCTTTCTGAAAGATTATTGACCAACACTCAGCTTTTCCACCTTAGTTTCTCACTCTAGTGTGCTGTGCTCATTCAGATATATTGTTTATGGGTACATTTCTCCTACCTGTAAAGAGCTTCTCCATGTTTCTTCTACTTGGAACTTTCTTGGATCAAAGGATACTTCCCAGTTTTATAAAGCCATAATGTTCCTGGTCATATTTGCAAAAATCCTACTAAATGAGAAAATTGGAGACAGAGATTGCTAAAAAGAAATGAGGCCAATAGTAAGTAAATACTTGCACAATATCTGGTGGGTGTGCTCTAGTGTAACTATGTAGATTCATTGCATGGATCCCTCCTTCCCAGAAATCCTCCATCTACTACTGCCCCAAAACCCCCAACCCCCAACCCCCAGGTCTAGGTATATGCCCCAGGCTGGCCAATCCAGAATCACTGGCCAGTGATTTGTTCAGAGATGGACACATGATCCAAAGAGGTCCTTTCATTGTATTCACTGGGATTTAATATCTTCATTACTGGGATTGTACACTAAGGCAATATATCCTAGGTTTGCTCATTATCCTCCCCAAGGAAGTTATATACAATAGGAGGGAAAGAGGCCAATGATGAAAGGAAGTTGAAAAAGCAGAGCCAAGAAATTGATAGAGGCAATGGAGAGAGAGAGGGAGAAGGAGGGAGGAAATTGAGATATATAGCCTCTGGATCTATATAAAACCATTATAATTGATAACATTTTGGTTATATGCAGTGAATTCCCCTTTTTTTTCTCTTCTCTTTCATTCTTTCATTTATTCTTTCTTTTCTTTTCCCTCCTCCTTCTCTTCCCCTTCCTCCTCCTCTTTCCTTTCTTCCTCCTTCTCTTCCTCCTCCTCTTTCTACCACTTCTATTCATTTGCCTGGAAAGGAAAAGTGTTTTAAAAACCATTCTTTCCTACCTTCTTAATTTAAAAATTTCATGAGTGGTGTCCTAAAAATATTAAGGAAGCCAAATGGACACTCATCAGGCAGTTCTCCCAGTAAAGGCGGTAAAGATCATTTGAATGCATAAGTACTTTTTGAAAAACAGATGTCCATTTACTCACCACTTAGGTGCACACATGTGTTAACATTTTGTCATGTTCACTTCAGATCAGTATTTTTTTAAGACATGAAACATAGTTAAAGTCTTTCCTCAGAAAGGATTCCTTCTGGTGAATTCCCCTTCCTATCAAAACTATTCTAAACTGGTTTTCTGTCACTTAAAATAGGAAGAGTGTTTGCTAGTAGGTATGCCCCTTGTCTGTGTACAGTAAATGGCTTTAGAGTGGCCATTGCCTTGTGTTTCCTGCTGTGATTGTGTATGACAAGTTGTTGGTGTGTAACACTGGCAGTAACAGTGGCAACTATTGTTTAACTGTATGCCCAGTCACATGGTTAAAACAACTAAATTTTGGGGGGAATTCCTACTCCAAGAAAACCCCAAATATTTTCACAAGAAAAATAAGAATGGTTTTTATGATAACAGGAGATTTTTGTGTTGTTTGTTTGGTTTTCACAGTTAAGATCTTTTTTTTTCTGTTTGGATTTTAAAAGCAAAAAGCAATGTTTCTCCCACCAAAAGCACAGGCAGCAAAAGAAAAAGTAGATAAATTAGACTTCATTAAAACTAAAATTTTGTGCCATAAAGGATGTCATCAAGAAAATGAAAAGATAGGGTGCCTGGGTAGCTTAGATGGTTAAGCATCTGCCTTTGGCTCAAGTCATGATTCTGGGGCCTGGGATTGAATCCCACATTGGGCTCCCTGCTCAACAGGGAGTCTGTATCTCCGTCTCCCACTCTCCCTGCTTTTATTCCCTCTCTCACTGTCTCTCTCTATGTCAAATAAATTTTAAAAAAAAAGAAAGAAAGAAAATGAAAAGGCAAACCACAGAATGAGAGAAAATATTTGCAAATCATATATCTGACAAGGGATTAATGTCCAGTATATATAAAGAACTCCTACAATTTAGGGGCACCTGGGTGGCTCAGTGGGTTAAAGCCTCTGCCTTCAGCTCAGGTCATGATCCCAGGGTCCTGGGATCGAGCCCCACATTGGGCTCTCTGCTCCGTGGGGAGCCTGCTTCCTCCTCTCTCTCTCTGCCTGCCTCTCTGCCTGCTTGTGATCTCTGTCTGTCAAATAAATAAATAATTAAAAAAAAAAAAAAAGAACTCCTACAATTTAACAACAACAACAAACCCAAACAACCCAATTTGAAAATGGGCAAAGGACTTGAATAGACGACCCTGCAAAGAAGACATATAGATGTCCAACAAGCACATGAAAAGATGCTCAGCATCACTAATCTTTAGGGAAATGCAAACCAAAAACCACAATGAGATATCACTTCATACCCATTAGGATGGCTATTATAAAAAACAAAGCCAACAATGACCAAAAAAAAAAAAAAAAAAAAAAAGGAAAAAACCAAAAACCCAGACAGAAAATAGCAAGTGTTGAGGAGAATGTGAAAAAATTGGAACCCTGTGTGTTGCCGGTGGAAATGTAAAATGGAGCAGCTGGGGCCCCTGGGTGGCTCAGTGGTTAAGCCTCTGCCTTCGGCTCAGGTCATGATCCCAGGGTCCTGGGATCAAGCCCCGCATCGGGCTCTCTGTTCAGCAGGGAGCCTGCTTCCTCCTCTGCCTCCCTCTCTGCCTACTTGTGATCTATCTGCCAAATAAATAAGTAAATAAATAAATCTTTAAAAAAATAAAATGGAGCAGCTGATGTGGAAAACAGTATAGTGGGTCCTCAAAAAGTGAAAAATTGAATAACCACATGATCCAGCAATACTACTTTTAGGTATATACTCAAAAGACTTGAAAGCAGGAGCTCGAACACATCTACGTACGCCAACATTTATGGCAGCATTATTCACAATGGCTGAGGAGTGAAAGCACCCCAGGTTCATCAGTGGATGAAAGGATAAGCAAAATGTGGTCTATACACACAATAGAATACTATTCAGCCTTAAACAAAAGGGAAATTCTGACACACGCTACAACATGGATGAACCTTCAAGACATTATGCTGAGGGAATAAGCCAGACACAAAAGGATAAACACTATACAATTCACTTGTATGAGGGACCTGGAGCGGTAAGACCCAGAGACAGAATGTAGACTGGTGGTCACCAGGGGCTGGAGGACAGGAAAGTGGGAGTTAGTGTTTGATGGGTACAGAGTTTCTGTTTGAAGGGTGAAACGATCTAGAGATGGATGGTGATGATGGTTACACAACATTCTGATTGTACTTACTGCCACTGGATTATACACCTTAAAATGGTAAATTTTGTTAGCAATTAACTAAATTTTGTTACCATTAACTAAATTGTTAGCAATTTAGTTAATGGTAAATTTTTACCACCACCACAACAAAAAAGGCAATGATCCTCAAAACTAGAGACCCAGGTGGAAGATTAGCAGTTGCCTGGGCTGCGGGGGAGGGGCTGCGGAACAGGGATTCACAAAGAGTACCAGGACGGTGTTGGGGTCGATGGAAACATTCTAAAACTGACTTATGGTGATGATTATACAACCTGGCAAGTTTTCTGAAAATCACTGAATTGTACACATGAAGTGAGTGAATTATATGATATGGAAAATATGCTTAATGAGGCTGTAAAAAACCAGCAGTGTTTCTAGAAATACCTCACAGAACAATCCTAGTTCTATAGTGTTAATAGGAGTTCTTTAAAAAGGGGGGGAGGAGGGAGGGCTCTACACTCACCTGGTTTTGGGAAGCACTGTAGGTATTTCCTATCCAGAGGTTTACAAGGCACCAGAGATGGTAGAGTTCTGAGAATCACGTGGCAAAGAAGCCTAATTCACCTGTCCTCCCCCAGAATGTCCTCAGTGTTTCACAGGCATCCCCTTCCTCCCTCCAGAGCTCTCATTTACATCCCTCTGCCTAATGTTCTTTGGAACACACTTTAGCAAACGCTAATCAAACATTTCCTAGACATTTCTTCAGTTGGCAAGCAGCTGCTTAAGATCTTTTTAATCGTTCTGTTGGGGTCCCTGAAGTTGCTTTCTCTGCGTTGATGTCCACATAACTAGAGGGGACTATTCAGCTCAGTGAGTGTGAAGAACAGGGATGGCATGAATGCTTCAGCAGACTATATCCCTCTGTGCCCCCAAAGCCAGCAGTTCCCCAGTGTGGCATGTATGAGGCATCCCACCTCCTCCACAGGGAGGAGACAGGAAGAGGGGGAAGGTACTCCCTCAGCCCAGCTTTCTCCATTTCTCTTGTAGTACTGCTCTAGCTCTCAAGAGGAAAATAGACCCTTTCTTGAAAGGCTGATGAATGACCCCAAGGTAAAAATACTAGGTAGAAACTTCTAGAATATAAAGCTAACTGAAATAAAGAGCATTTATTGCACACCCTCTGTACGCTAGGCACCGCACTCAGGGTGTCCCTATGTCTCATTTAATCCTCTTGGAGCTCCTGTGGCAGGTAGCATTCCACTCCTTGGCAGGGGAGTCCTGCGTTGGGGGGGTTTAAATGACTCCCTTCTCAGCTTGGGTCACGCGGCCAGGCCTGAGTTCAAGTGCAGTTTGTGTTCCTCCTATGACACCACACATGGAAACTCTGGCCAAATGCAGCTCAAGAAAGTCCCCAAGAATGGAAAACAAGGTAGAAAATGTGGTATTGACAGCACACGATTTGGCAGAGGATCCTGGGTAATGATATGTGAAACACACACACACACACACACACACACACACACACACACACACACACACACATCATTACACAGTTAAGGTTGTGATCAGGTGAGTGGCCTAGGGCACAAAGAGGCACGGAAGGGTGGGTGTCCTGAGGGGCCGTCACGGTGGGGGACACCCACAGGAGCACTTCTGAGCCAGGCAAGTCCCCATAGTGAATCCACACAGAGGCAGGAAGTGCTGGTGACAACCTCAGGCCCTTATCTCCAGGGCTCAGGAACTCATGGGAAAAATGAGAACTCCAGACTGACATCACCATATAAACAGGCCAGCAGTGCCTTCAGCCAAGCCAGGGAAAGGGTGGCGTTTCCTGCCCTGTCCCCTCGCTAGTCTGGTGAGTCCTGCTGCCTGTTGAGACAGGAGGTCTGGCACTCTCTGCCCTCCCTCCAGGAAAGACCGCATGCAAGGGGATCTCTAAGACCGAGGCCAAATGGACTTTCTTGCCTGCTGTCTGGATGAGGTTACGGGGCTCGAAACCAGAGCTGACCAGCCTCTGCACAGTCACTGATGTGTGGTGAGAGCTGGGTCTCTGGGCATCACCGCCATCTTGTAATGATGAATAATGAAGGGGCGAGCACATCCCATAAGTTGCTTCATTTAACGGCAGCACTGAGACATCTCTGAAGTATGTATCGTTGCTCCATTTTATGGAGGCTGAAACTGAGAACACACAGAAGTGAAACAATGTGTCTGAGTCTCAGAGAGAAGAAGGGTAGGAGCGAGCCCAGCTCTCTGTGTGCAATGCCTACACTCTCAACTGCTCATAGACAGGGCCAAAGTCATGTGTTTCATGTCATCACTGGAAGTACTGAGATTCTAAATCAATTCTTTATTTTTTTTTTTAGATTTTACTTATTTATTTGTCAGAGAGAGGGAGAGAGAGAGAGAGAACACAAGCAGGGGGAGCGGCAGGCAAAGGGAGAAGCAGGCTCCCTGCTCAGGGAACCCAATGCAGGACTCGATCCCAGGAGCCTGAGATCATGACATGAGCCAAAGGCAGATGCTTAACTGACTGAGCTGCCCAGGTGTCCTGATCCTAAATCACTTCTTGCCCCTGTCTTGAAAACTGCCATCTGGCCTTCTGCTTTGGTACCAGCCTTTGTCACTGCTTGCCTTGGGAGGGAAGTCAACACTACTGGCTCATACAGTTCTGTGGCTGGGGCCACTTCTCCCCTGCCCAAAGCCCAGAGGCGCGCATGGTACAAGAGTAGCTGCTTAATAAACACTTGTGAGTTTAACAAGTGTTTTGGGGCATTAACAAATGCCCCAAATCTCCAACAGATGAACTGGAAGAAGTTCTAAGAGTTCTAACTCACCATCAACAGCTAACTGTCACTAGGTTCCAGGAAGCCATCAGTCCCCTCCAGTCCTGGGCCCATCCTCTGTAGTTCCCTCTCCTGCCTCCCACTGTTCCTGCTCCAGCCAGGGCTCCGGGACGACCCCCAACCAGAACATCAGTTCTCCCACACTGCACTGGGCAATTCTGAGGATCTTTTTAAAAAATACATATATAACTTCTATTGCTCTCTTTTTCCTTACTGGAAAAGTAATACAGAATGTTCTTTTTTTTTTTAAGATTTTATTTATTTATTTGAGAGAAAGAAAGAGAGAAAGCGGGGGAAGGGGCAGAGGGAAAGAATGTCCAGCAGGCTCTGTGCTGAGCATAGAGCCCCATGTGGGGCTGGATCTCACGACGCTGAGATCATGACTTGAGCTGAAATCAAGAGTTAGATGCTTAACAGACTGAGCCATCCAGGTGCCCCCAGCATGTTCTTAAAAAAAAAAAAAAAAGACAAAAGGAAAAAAGAATAAAAGATGGTAAGCATCATCTGTAACACCTAAAACTGAGCAGTAATGAAGGCTTACCTTTTTGCCTTTAAACACTGAAGTGATTTTTCCCCCCTAAGTCTGTATCTATTTACAAAATGGGCTCACGTTTTGTTTTGTAATCTTTCTCTTTAATGTATCTACATAGTGAATGTTTTTTTCCATAACATGTTCTACAGCATAAATTTTGAGACTTGTCTGTATTTTGCCATTATAAATAATCTCTTATTTTTGGATGTTCAAGTTGTTTTTAACCTTTTCAATATTATGAAAAATTATTTAGTGAAGATTCTGTAATGAGAGCTACATGCACATTCATGATTATTTTCAGACAATAAGTTACCAGATGAGGAGTTCTGGGTTTAAAAAATATTTTATAAAAAATACAGTTTAAAAAACTTAAAAAAAAATAGAAAGCAACATACTCTCATTACCTGTAATATAGAAAATACAGCAAAAATTGAAAAAAGGAGTCAGCATTATCCATGGTAACATTTCCCTCCCCCAAACAACCATTAATAATAGTTTATTTTACTTTGTCTTGGGGTTTTCTATGTATTAGAAAGCATTCTAATCAATTACTTTACATACTTCCATATTCAGTAGTTTTTACTGCATTATATGGCAGAATAATTCATGTTGGCTCAAAACTTTTCCTCATTCTTTGTGAGTTTCAATCTTAGCCTCCAGGATTTTCCTAGAGGAGAAATGAGAAGCTGCTTGAACACTATGGATATTTACAATAAATAAGCCACCCAAGACCATTTGAGGGGCTTCTGCTGAGCAAGCCTTTAAGTTTGAGTAGGAACATTGCATGTCCTGAGATGCTCTTTTTTAAAAAAATTTAATTAAATTTATTATTATTTTTTAATTTAAACATATAATGTAACCCGCCCACCCTCTCCCAACCCCCCCCCCACCCCCTTCAGTTTGTTTTATGACATTAAGAGATGCTCTTTTAAAAGATCATTCTGGATGCTCTGTGGTGGCTTTGGGGGGACGGGTGGAAAAAGAGGGAAACCAGGGAGACTAGTCAGTGAAGTGCTCCAGGCAGGTGAAGGTGATGGGCCAGGTGGGGATAGAGCCAGACTGGGTTGGCTTTGGAGGATCAAACTTCCTGTTAATCACAGACATGACGTGGATGGGGGAGGGAGAGACAGGCGTCAAGGAATATAGCTTGAGTTTAACTTTAACCAGTTGTATGAGTAGGATGTCATTTACTGAGACAGGAAGAGTTTAACTTTAACCAGTTGTATGAGTACGATGTCATTTACTGAGACAGGAAAAGCTGGGAAAGGAATAAGGTTTGGGGTAAAATTTCCTGTTAGTCTGGGCAGATGGAGCCTTGATTTGGATTTAATTTCCCTTTGGAACAAAGGAAATGAGGAATTCTGATCCACCCTCCAAGTCAGCTCTGCTGAGAACTCTCTCCCCTCTTGTCTCCCCTTGTACTGTGTGGTTTTTATCACATTCTAACTTCCATTGTAGGACACGCTTCTTATATTCCCACTATAGTTTTAAAGTTTTTAGGGCAGGTGTGGTTTGAATTTCCCTTACAGCTCTGTATTCTCTTCACTGCCTACAACAAACAGCAGGCACTCAATAAATAGACCTTATTAGTAGATGTTAAATGTGTCATGCAATTCAAATGCTACAAATAGAACAGGAATAAATTCACTGGTCTTGTAGAGAAAGCATTATTAGACCATTGTATAAATAGGAGGACAAGTAACCTACCCAAGGTCACAGAGAGACTTGAGTGTCAAAGTCAGAGTCAGATGCTGTCTAAGTCCAAAGCCCTTCTATTCCAACAGCCATTCTTGTACATAAGACAAAGTGACACTTAAATCATTTGTTCTATGTGACTCCTAAAAATGTTTTATGTATATTTGATAGCAAGAATTCAGAGAGAAGTAATACATTTTCTCAAGCCCCTTTGTAAAAATGCACTATATTTTCCATTGAAAATTAAATCAGAGATAGAGAGACAAACCATAAGAGACTTTTAACCCTAGGAAACAAACTGAGCATTGCTGGAGGGGAGGTAGGTAGGGGGATGGGGTAGCTGGGTGATGGACATTAAGGAGGGCACATGATGTAATGAACACTGGGTGTTATATGCAACTAAAGAATCACTGAACTCTATCTCTGAAATACACTCTATGTTAATTCATTGAATTTAAATGAAATAAAATTTAATAAAAAGAAAATTAATTCAGCAGGAAGAAAATGTCCTTCTTGTACCAGTCTCCTATTGCTGATGTCACAAATTTCCACAGAGTTAGTGGTTTAAAAAATTACAGTTTTGTGGTCAAAAGTCCAAAATGGGTCTCACTGGTCTAAAATCAAGGCATCAGCAGGCCTGTGTTTCTTCTGGAGGTTCTAGGGAAGAATCCTCTTCCTCACCTTCTCCTGCTTCTAGAGGCCACCTGCACTGTCAGGCTGTTGGCCCCTTCCTCCATCTTGTTCTATCTATTATTGTGAATGGGGATATTAAAGTCTCCATTTGTTGTTGTGAAACTGTCTTTTTCTTCCTTCAATTCTCTCAGTTTTTGCTTCGTATATTTTGATGGCCCATCATTAGATATGTATATGTTTATAATTGTTATATTTTCTTGCTGTATTGAAACTTTTATTAATATATAACATCCTTCTTTGTTTCTTGTAAAAAAATGTTTTGATATAAAGTCTGTTTTGTCTGATATTGATATAACTACCCCAATCTCTTTTTGTTACTATTTGCACAGAATATCTTTTTTTCATCCTTTTACTTTCAATCTATTTGTGTCTTTGTTATCTAAAGTGGGTCTCTTGACAACATATAGTTGGTGCATGTGTTTTTATTCATTTTGCTTATCTCTTTTGATTGGAGAGTTTAATCCATTTACATTTTGCTCTTTGTTTTCTGTATGCCTTATACCTTTATTTTGTCCTTCATTTCTTACATTACTATCTACTTTGTGTTTAGTTGATTTTTTTTAAAAGATTTTATTTATTTATTTGTCAGAGAGAGTGAGCACAGGCAGACAGAGAGGCAGGCAGAGGCAGAGAGAGAAGCAGGCTCCCTGCCGAGCAAGGAGCCTGATGCGGGACTCGATCCCATGATGCTGGGATCATGACCCGAGCCGAAGGCAGCTGCTTAACCAACTGAGCCACCCAGGCGTCCCTAGTTGATATTTTTTAAAATTTTTTATTTTTATTTAAACATATAATGTAACCCCACCACCCTCTCCCAACCCCCCTCCCCCCAGCCCCCCTCAGTTTGTTTTATGACATTAAGAGTCTCTCTTTTTTTTTTTACTTTATTTAAGCTTTATTTAAACATATGATGTAACCCCACCACTCTCACCCAACCCCTCTTCCCCCCACCCCCCTCAGTTTGTTTTATGACATTAAGAGTCTCTTTTGGTTTGTCTCCCTCCTGATCCCATCTTGTTTCATTTATTCTTTTCCTACCCCCTTAAACCCCACCCCCATTGCATCTCCACTTCCTCATATCAGGGAGATCATATGATAGTTGTCTTTCTCCGATTGACTTATTTCGCTAAGCATAATACGTTCTAGTTCCATCCATGTTGTTGCAAATGGTAAGATTTCATTTCTTTTGATGACTGCGTAGTATTCCATTGTATATATATACCACCTCTTCTTTATCCATTCATCTGTTGATGGACATCTAGGTTCTTTCCATAACTTGGCTATTGTGGACATTGCTGCTATAAACATTCGGGTACACATGCCCCTTTGGATCACTACGTTTGTATCTTTAGGGTAAATACCCAGTAGTGCAATTGCTGGGTCATAAGGTAGCTCTATTTTCAATTTTTTGAGGAACCTCCATGCTGTTTTCCAGAGTGGTTGCACCAGCTTGCATTCCCACCAACAGTGTAGGAGGGTTCCCCTTTCTCCACATCCTCGCCAGCATCTGTCATTTCCTGACTTGTTCATTTTAGCCATTCTGACTGGTGTGAGGTGGTATCTCATTGTGGTTTTGATTTGTATTTCCCTGATGCCCAGTGATGTGGAGCACTTTTTCATGTGTCTGTTGGCCATCTGGATGTCTTCTTTGCAGAAATGTCTGTTCATGTCCTCTGCCCATTTCTTGATTGGATTATTTGTTCTTTGGGTGTTGAGTTTGCTAGGCTCTTTATAGATTTTGGATACTAGCCCTTTATCTGATATGTCGTTTGCAAATATCTTCTCCCATTCTGTCAGTTGTCTTTTGGTTTTTTGACTGTTTACTTTGCTGTGCAAAAGCTTTTGATCTTGATGAAGTCCCAATAGTTCATTTTTCCCCTTGCTTCCCTTGCCTTTGGCGTTGTTCCTAGGAAGAAGTTGCTGCGGTTGAGGTCGAAGAGGTTGCTGCTTGTGTTCTCCTCAAGGATTTTGATGGATTCCTTTCTCACATTGAGGTCCTTCATCCATTTTGAGTCTATTTTCATGTGTGGTGTAAGGAAATGATCCAATTTTATTTTTCTGCATGTGGCTGTCCAATTTTCCCAACACCATTTGTTGAAGAGGCTGTCTTTTTTCCATTGGATATTCTTTCCTGCTTTGTGGAAGATTAGTTGACCATAGAGTTGAGGGTCTATTTTGGGCTCTCTATTCTGTTCCATTGATCTATGTGTCTGCTTTTGTGCCAGTACCAGTACCAGCTTTGTAATAGAGCTTGAAGTCTGGAATTGTGATGCCACCAACTTTGGCTTTCTTTTTCAATATTCCTTTGGCTATTTGAGGTCTTTTCTGGTTCCATATAAATTTTAGGATTATTTGTTCCATTTCTTTGAAAAAATTGGATGGGATTTTGATAGGCATTGCATTAAATGTGTAGATAGCTTTAGGTAGCATAGACATTTTCACAATATTTATTCTTCCAATCCATGAGCATGGAACATTTTTCCATTTCTTTGTGTCTTTCTCAATTTCTTTCATGAGTACTTTATAGTTTTCTGTGTATAGATTCTTTGCCTCTTTGGTTAGGTTTATTACTATGTATCTTATGGTTTTGGGTGTGATTGTAAATGGGATTAACTCCTTAATTTCTCTTTCTTCTGTCTTGTTGTTGGTGTAAAGAAATGCAACTGATTTCTGTGCATTGATTTTATATCCTGACACTTTACTGAATTCCTGTACAAGCTCTAGCAGTTTTGGAGTAGAGTCTTTTGGGCTTTCCACATATAGTATCATATCATCTGCAATGAGTGATAGTTTGATTTCTTCTTTGCCGATTTGGATGCCTTTAATTTCTTTTTGTTGTCTGATTGCTGAGGCTAGGACTTCTAATACTATGTTGAATAGCAGTGGTGATAACGGACATCCCTGCTGTATTCCTGACCTTAGCGGAAAAGCTCTCAGTTTTTCTCCATTGAGAATGATATTTGCGGTGGATTTTTCATAGATGGCTTTGATAATATTGAGGTATGTGCCTTCTATCCCTACACTTTGAAGAGTTTTGATTAGGAAGGGATGTTGCACTTTGTCAAATGCTTTTTCAGCATCTATTGAGAGTATCCTATGGTTCTTGTTCTTTCTTTTGTTAATGTATTGTATCACATTGATTGATTTGCGGATGTTGAACCAACCTTGCTGCCCTGGAATAAATCCCACTTGGTCGTGGTGAATAATCCTTTTAATGTACTGTTGGATCCTATTGGCTAGTATTTTGGTGAGAATTTTCGCATCTGTGTTCATCAAGGATATTGGTCTGTAATTCTCTTTTTTGATGGGATCCTTGTCTGGTTTGGGGATCAAGGTGATGCTGGCCTCATAAAATGAGTTTGGAAGTTTTCCTTCCATTTCTATTTTTTGGAACAGTTTCAGGAGAATAGGAATTAATTCTTCTTTAAATGTTTGGTAGAATTCCCCTGGGAAGCCATCTGGCCCTGGGCTTTTGTTTATTTGGAGATTTTTGATGACTGTTTCAATCTCCTTACTGGTTATGGGCCTATTCAGGTTTTCTATTTCTTCCTGGTTCAGTTTTGGCAGTTTATATGTCTCTAGGAAAGCATCCATTTCTTCCAGATTGTCAAATTCGTTGGCATAGAGTTGCTCATAATATGTTCTTATGATTGTTTGTATTTCTTTGGTGTTGGTTGTGATCTCTCCTCTTTCATTCATGATTTTATTTATTTGGGTCCTTTCTCTTTTCTTTTGGATAAGTCTGGCCAGGGGTTTATCAATCTTATTAATTCTTTCAAAGAACCAGCTCCTAGTTTCATTGATTTGTTCTATTGTTTTTTTGGTTTCTATTTCATTGATTTCTGCTTTGATCTTTATTATTTCTCTTCTCCTGCTGGGTTTAGGCTTTCTTTGTTTAGCTGATTTTTTATAATGAGATGTTTAAATTCCATTCTCATTTCCTTTTGTATTATATTCTATAGCTATTTTCCTTGTGGTTATCATGGGAATTATATTTAACATCCTAAAGTAATAACATCTAATTTTAATTTATAGCAGCTTAACTTCTTAATATATAAAAACTCTGCTTCTTTATATTTCCACTCCCACTCCTCTATTGTTAATGTCACAAATTATATCTTTATATATTGTGTGCCCCTAGCCATGAACTAGTAATTTCTTTAAGTGCATTACTCATATTATGTGGAAAACAAGACTCAGAATTACCAAGTAAAGTTACAATAACACTAGCTTTTAGACTAATAATGTCTTCTTTAAATGTGTTAATCTCTTAAATCATATAGAAATCAAGAAGTGCAGCTATAAATTATGGTTGCAACAATACTAGCTTTTACAATTGCCCATTTATTTCCCTTTACTGATATCGTTAATTGTTTTTTAAATTTTTTTAAATTCTGAAAATATTTTATTTATTTATTTGAGAGAGAGAGAGAAAGAGAGGGAGCATGGGCTGGGGAGGGGGCTGGCAGAGGGAGAGGGAGAAGAACATTTTCCCTTGGGCTCAATCCCAGGACCCTGGGATCATGACCTGAACTGAAGGTGAACCAAGTGAGCCACCCAGGCACCCCTAAAAACTTTAATTCTTTTTCTGGTTTTGGGTTACTCTCTGGTGTCCTTTTCTCTCACTTTGAAGAAATTATTTGGGCATTTCTTGCAAGGCAGGTCTACTGGTAATGAACTTCCTTAGCTTTTGTTTATGTGGGAATGTCTTAATTTCTTTCTCAGTTTTAAGGACAGTTTCGCCTGATGTAGGATTCTAGGTTGATAGTTGTTTTGTTTTTGGCACTTTGAATATATCAGCCCACTGTCTTCTGGTTTCCAAAGTCTCTGATAAGAAGTCTGCTGATAATCTTCTTGAGGGTCCCTTGCATGCAATGATTTGATTCTCTTGCTGTTTCCAAGATCTCTTTGTCTTTCGCCTTTGGATGTTTTATTTTAATGTGACTTGGTGTAAGTCTCTTTAAGTCCATCTTAGTTGAAGTTAATTGAGCTTCTTGGATGTTTATATTAATATCTTTCATCAAATTTGGAAAGTTTTCAGGTATTATTTCTTCAAATTTTCTTATTTTTTCCTTCTCTCTCCTTCTGGATGCCCACAATGAGTACGTTGATCCTCTTAATGGTGTCCCATAGGTCTCCTCTGTTCACTTTTCTTGAATCTCTTTTCTTTTCCTTTCTCAAACTTAATAATTTCCATTGTCCTATTTTCAAGTTTGCTGAATCCTTCTCTGCCTGCTTACATTTGTCTTTGAATTCCTCTAGTGAATTTTGAATTTCAGCCATTGTATTTTCAGCTCCAGAATGTCTTTCTGGTTTCTTTTTTAGGTTTTCCATCTCTTTATTGATATTTCAATTTTGTACATTCATTATTTTCTGGACTTTCTCTACATCTTTCTTTAGTTCTTTGAGGGTCTTTATGATAACTGTTTTAAAATCTTCACCTAGTATATCTGCCACTAGGCCTTTTTCAAGGGCAGTTTCTCTTGAATGCCCCATACATTTCTTTTTCTTCATATGCCTTATGACTTTTTGTTGAAAAATGGACATTTGAATCTAATAATATTGTTACTCTGGAAATTGAGTTCTCTCCTTTCTTCAGGGTTTGCAGGGTTTTTTTTTTTTAAGATTTTATTTATTTACTTGACAAAGAGAGATCACATAGGCAGAGAGTAGGGAGAGAGAGGCGGGGAAGCAGGCTTCTTGCTGAGCAGAGAGCCCAATGTGGGGCTTGATCCCAGGACCCTGAGATCATGACCTGAGCCAAAGGCAGAGGCCCACCCCTCTGAGCCATCCAGGCACCCCAGGGTTTGCAGGTTTTTAAACAATTATTTTTGTATTTGTTCTTTGGTGTTTTTTGTTTGTTTGTTTTATTATTGTAGGCTATCTCTCTGTGGAGGGTCATCCTGAGGTGTAAATGTAAGATCCTCCCAGGTCTTTTCTGTGCTTTTCTCTGGATGTGTGTGTCCTTTTCTTTTTTCCTATCCATGCAGCTATTTTTTAGTGATTTAGTCCTTAATAGTTGGTTCCCAAAAGGAGAAAAAGAGAGAAATAAAGAGGGATAAAAGGCACTGACTTAAAACACCCTGGAAGTCACTTCAGCTGGAGGAAGAGGGCATTGCAACAGAAGGGGTAATATAACAATAATGGCTACCCACTTCTTTGTCTGTATCTCTGTGAACAGAAGCAACAATCAGCAGTTAGAGCACAAATCCCTGATATTTAGAAGATCTTATTCCTTTTTGCCCACACTTGCTCTCATTTATTGTGTGCAAGCTGTTCTGCTTGTGATGGATTCTACTAGTAAAATTGTGGTCTAAAGATGGAGCAACAGATTCCGGGTAGTTCTTATTCTGCCATCCCTACTTCTTTCTTCTTAACTGATATATATGTTTCCACTCCATGGATATGCCATGAATGTTTGATCTATCTCTTATTGATATTTGGGTTCCATAGTGGCATCATTGGTTGCTTCCCTAACGTCACCCCCCCCTTTCTCTCCTAACATAATCCCAAATATCTTCAGTTACTTATCCCCTTTACTGCTCTGGAAGAAGATACTGATTAATCTAAGCCCATTAGAACCTGGCTTTATCCTGGTGACAGTTATTAGTCCAGGAATGTACATATAACCTACACTCATCAATCAGATTGAGAGTTAGGGCTTAGAGAGCATGCTTGGGGTGAGAGGCTACTCTCTGCCCTCTTTGTCCTTTCTTTCTCTTTTGGGTAGGCATGAGGAATCATGTGGCCATCTTGAAAACAGGAGAAGAATCAGCTGACCCAAGAAATGGCAGAGCTGACTGAGGAAAGACCCTGATTCTTGATGACATTTTTGAGTTGCTCCTCATACCATACCTGGACTTCTCACCTCTGGATTTGCAATTAAGTGAGAGACCAACTTTCCTATTTTCTTAAGTTAGTGGAATTATAGTTTCTGAAATGTATGTATCCTAACTGATACAGGGTTGTTAGGAGGATTTAATCAGTTCATACATGTAAAGTACTTAAAATGGCATTTAGCACATACCATGCACTATGTCAATGTCTGTTGAATAAATAAATAATATAGGGGTTTTTCTGCTGTCTTCAATTACAAGTAATGATACCATAAACCTCCAGAATAAATGTAGATTAAATGACTAAAAGAGAAATGGCTGGGTCAAAGGGTATACATATTTTAAATAGAATGGGTATTGACAAACTGCACTTCAAAAAGTTGTTGGATTTGTATGTCCACCAACAGTGTATAAGAAAGCTTATTTTCATACGCTTCCACCAACAAGTCATATTATCAAGACTTTTAATCTTTGCTAATATGATAGATTAAAAATGGCAATTATTGAGGGTATGCCTTTTTCATGTGCATTTGCAATCTGTATTTCTTTTTTAAAACCTTAGAAATTCTAAGTTTCAAATAATCAGAACTATTTTCCACAGATTGATGACATACAAATTAAAAATTCTACATGTTAAAAGAAAATGAAACATCACTAAATACAGAAAGTAAAAAGCCATCTCTAAACACACATGAAAATAGATACTATATTTCTTTCAAAGCAATAAAAAAAGATAACAGTCAGCTTTAACGTAGGCAAAGAACAGACATAGAGTTTAAATAAGCAAATACTATATGGCGTGCTAGAACTCACTACAAAGTAAAAATTAGATAGCATCATTCAGCTATTGCATTGACAAGGATTTTTTTCTTATAATAATTCTTAATGCTGCAAGGTTCAGGGACACAGAAACTCACATACTCATTGGAAGAGCATGAACTGGCCCACTTTTAGGTAATATTTAAATTGTCTTTAACATGTATGTAACCTGAAGATTTTTAGGGAAGTAAAACCACTCTTGTGATCCATAAAAGCGGATACATGTCATTATATATTTGTCTAAACTCACTTAATGTCCAACACCAAGAGTAAATGTTAATGTAAGCCATGGACTTTGGTGATAATGATGTGTCAGTGTTGGTTCAGCATTTGTAACAAATGTTCCACTCTGGTGCCAGGATATTGATAATGGGGAAGGCTGTGCAATTGCAGGGCCAGGGGGAAATACAGGAAATCTGTACCTTCATCTCAAGTTGCTGTGATCCTAAACCTGCTCTAAAATTATTCTTTTAATTTAAAAAAAAATTTAGTGTATATAACATGTTCCCTGATACAATCATTCTACTTCTGGAAATTTATTCTAAGTCATCAGAGATGCAAAAAATAATTTACGTATGCAGATGACTCATTGCACCATTACTTATAACTGGACACACCCAATGTTCAGTAATCTGGGAATGTTAGGTGAGTGTTGGTTTAGCTATATGATGGAATAATGTGTAGACATTAAAAATCATGAGCTATCATGAAACATTAAATCATAAAGGAAGTTGCTCATGATATGTTAAGGAAAAAAGATTACAAGGCAGTATTGGCAATATGATCTCAATTTTGTGCGTATGGGAAGGATATTCATGTGGTGTGGAGGGCACAAGCACTCACAGAGAAAAAGATTGGATGTATGCACAACAAATGTTAACCACGGCTGTCTCTAGTTATACTGTTGCAATGATCTGTGTTTCCTTTTGTACTTTTCTGTATTGTTCACATTTTATTTTACAATTAGCATGTAATACATCTTTTCCCACAAATAATAAAGCTATCCAAATTGTTTTCTATTATATTAGTAATTTTTATAAAACTTAGGATATCCTAGTTTGCAACAAGCCAAAACAAGACTAGAAAAAATGCCATGCCACAGAAGCTGGATATTAATTTTTTAAAAAAGACATCTCAAATACTTGCATTAAAAGTACACTCCATACTGGCTTCTGCTATAAATCCTCATTTTGGAGATAGACACTATGCATTATTCTGATGGACTTAACACAGCTGAGGTTATTTTTAAATAGAATAGTAGCAGCACTTAGTAGAGTCCAGACCAAAAATATATCACCACTTTAAAGTTTTATTTTTCACAGTCACAAATGGTTAGTTGAGACTTACAATACGAAGATTTTCCTAAGCTGGAAGCTACTGGGTTGTTTTTTAGAAACATGTAATTTGAAAATTAAAACGATCTTGTTCATTTTACTTTTGGTGGCAGTTGCGGAAATTAAATTGTTTAAGATGAAAGTGTGTGAGTAAGCACCATGTCTTCTTTTTAATCCTATTGTAGTTTCTAAATTTACTTCTAATATACAAAGGATCTGGAAATTAGCCTGATACTTAATGGGGCAGAAAACTTACTTATCTTGATGAAAAAATAAAGATGCTGGGGAAGCTGCCTGATTTTACATTAAAAAATGACAGTAAATTGCTTCGTGTACAAATTACCTAATTTGGACCTGTGCTCATTGTTGTTTGGGTTGACTGTTTTTAGTCACTTTTCCTTGCATGTGGGCAAACTTGCAATTAGCCTATGTTTGGTGCTTCCTGAAGAATTACTGAGGCCTGAGTAGCCTTCCATAATTCTCTCCTTCAGAAATGATTATGTCTTCTATCATTATCTATTTCTTTATGCTTCACTAACACACTCCACCATGGAACCAACTGTCAAACCTTTTTAAGTCATAGCTTCAGTTTCCAGTGGTTCTAGCAAAAAGGATCTTTCCTTAAAAACCCTTTTCCATGGGGTTTGGAGATTCTCTAGATTTAACTGGGTCACCATTTTCACCAATAAAGTAATTTCATGGTTGTGTTTATGTTTTTAGCTAATAGTTATGGTCTTTGGTGCTACTTTGCAACTAGAAAGAAAAGGTGAGTTGTTTATGTTTTAAAAGCTTCTCTATTGCTTTGTCCAGTTTCTTTCAGAAATGCTGAAAAAAACGAAACAATCTCCCTGAACACTTAAGTGGCTGGCGGGGGGGTTGGGGGGTTGGCGGGGGGAGTTCCTCAGGGTTTAGGCATAACCAAATCATCTTCTCTTTTCTTCCCACACTTTCTTCCCAGAGGATCACAGAAGTCCCCTGGACAGTGAGGACCATTTTTACACCACCGTGTTCCAAATGCATGTCTTTCCCCTAGACTTCTCCTCTGAGATAGAAACTGACGGGTCCAGCTGCCAGGTTCCCTGGACAGGCCCCATCCTACATGGCAGTGTCAGAAGGAAGGCCATCTGGGAGTCGGGGAGGCAATGGAGAAGATTTTATTTACTCTTTTCATTTCACCGAGGAGGAATCTGAGACCAGAAAGGATTCAGGATTATGTGTGCTTAATATTTTCAGAGAAATTCCAGTTATATTTGTCTGAAACATTGCAAAATTAGCATGCCTACGAAATCTCTGATTTCCCTTCTGAAAGCAGCTCCCCGCTCCCTACCTTTTCTTATGACAGTAAATGTCTCCAAGATTCTCCCAATGACTTGAGCTGGAAACTAAGAATCCTGCTGGATTCCTCACTTTCATTACTCATCTGTCTGCCAGTCCTGTGGGGTCTCCTGGGCAAAGCAGCTTGTGTTTGTCCACTTCTCTCTCTGGCCATCAACCATCCCTACCTTGTCCAGGCCACTGCCATCTCCCCGTGCCACCACAAAAGCTTCCTTTCATTCTTGCCGCCTGATTCCAACCCATTCGCCAAAAAGCCACAAAGTGATCGTGTTAAAAGGCAACTCGGAACCAAAGAGGACCTGAGGGAACAACATCTCGAAGGCTCAGAGCACAAAGGTGATGGTGAGTGAAGAACAGAGGGGCCCCGGAGGGGGTTGTTGGTGGGTGGACTATAGATGCTGATGAGGTGCAGGGTTGCAGCGGGTGGGGGGGGGCAGGTGTGCATGGCTTTGCTAGCTTTCCTGGGTCTGAAGCCATATGGTGCCAGAGAACACTGGGGCAGTAAGTGTTTCTCTCTCCGATGGGGGCATTGTCTCTCCCATGCCTGGCATTGTCGCTCATCATGCCTGTCTAGGATCTAGTCACCACCATGTCACCCGCTACTTACAAGAACCTAGGCAGAGCCCTGAGCCCCTGAAAGGGCTGGATGAAAGATCACGGAGGTTCTGTCCAGCTCTGTCCGCAGTCAGCCTGTGATCCAGGTGGGGCTGGGGCTCACTGTTCTTTACACAAAAGGCATTTCCTGGCAGCCAGAACATGTGTGAATTAATGTCTTAATTTGGCTGTGGTCCTAGCTGGCTTATTGCATACTTATTTTTAAACAAGATTTATTTATTTATTAGAGAGAGAGCACGAGGGGAGGGGCAGAGGGAGAGAAAGACTCAAGCAGACTCCCTGCTGAGCATGAAGCCCATCACAGGGCTTGATCTCACCACCCTGAGATTAGGACCTGAGTCAAAATCAAGAGCAGCCTGCTTAACTGGACTATGCCACCCAGGCACCCTGCCTACTGCATACTTTTAAAGTAACAGTTTTTCTTGGACACACTCTCATCTTCCTTCTTTACTGTTCTTTTCCTTCTGCGCAGCTTCAGGGATCCTGGGGTGTTCAGGCTGCCGCCTTGCCATCAAGGACTTCCCTGATTTCTGACACTGCGCCCTGTGCCCTACACGAGCAAGAACTAATACTGTACCCTTCTCCTCTCCCCCTGTTGCCATTAAACCTCTGGCTTTTTGTCGTGAAAAGGACCTGACTCTTCCATTTTATGTAGAGACTACAAACCAACTGCCAACAACCCCTGCCCCTTACCCCCAGAAGAAATCTACAAGGAAAAGTACATCAGGAGTCAGGTGACAAAGCTTCGGGAGGGGGAGAATAGAAGGGAAAGTGCTAACAGACCTAACAGCCTCAAGGAAGCAGACAATGGCACCAGGAGCCGGTGATGTGTGAGAGCGTCTGACTCAGAAAACGGCATAAAGTAAAAACAAAATAAGGAAAGTCTCAGGAATTGTAAGTGCCAGGGACTTTGGAAAATAGAGGTACAGGTGGAGTGGACAGCAGAGCTGCTTGAAGATCTGTTTAGGGAACACTAAGCCCCACATACCCTCCTCGCTCCATGCTGCTGAGGGACTCCTTCTCCCCAGCCACGGCAAAAGACCAAAGTTTGGCTTGCAGCGAATCTGGACCAGAGGATATCTGGCCTTGGGGACACGAGGCATAGCTGAACTCGGGGCTACAGCATGGAGAAAAGGCTGGTTAGAGGAAAGAGTACATGCCGATCAATAAAAACCTAGGCTCTCTTCCCTTATGTGGCTCCAGGGATGTTCACAGCTGGACTCACACTTCCCAGTTCCCTCGGAGTAGAACCTAAACATACCAAGAGAAAAGACCTATCGATACTGGCCACAGAGGGGTGGGGAGGCTCAAATGCCGTGGCCAGCCCAACGCATTGCACAGTGAAGCCCGGTGGTCAAAAAATAACTCCCCTCCCCCCACAGAGCTTCTAACGAACTTTTTGAGTGTCTTGCCCCTAAAGAAGGCAGCCGAAGATCACCAGACCCCCTCAACATGAATGATGCAAACTAAAACAAAGGAATATGGAAGTCAGAGGAAACAGTGACCACACAGAAAACAGTAAAATTTTTTAAAAAATTATAGTTTCACAAAGCAAGAACTGTGAGTCCACCCCCCCCCAATCAGGAGATATTAAAACTCTGATAGAAATGAAAGAAATGAAAAATTGAACAGAGGATCTGGGGTAATAAAATGTTGATAAATCTCCTAGAATATAGAATAACAGTAAAGGAAGCAATATAGGAAGAAAATGATGAGAAAATTGAGCGATCATTTTAGGAGATACAACAAGCAAATGCTAGGCATTCCAGAAATGTAGAATAGTAAAAACGGGGGCAGGGGTGGTGGTGGATGATCACACAAGTGATTCAAGACTTATCAGAATTGAAAGACAAGTGTGTCCAGTTTGAAAGGGCTCATTGGGTATTCAACTCATTGTAGGGAGAAAAGGTCCATCTGAAGGCACATTAGCATAACCTTTCAGAACATTAGGAAAAAGAATTGAGTCTTAAATTTTCCAAATTAAAAAAAAAATCAGGTAATAGAAAAAGGATCAGGAATTGGAATGGCAAGAGACTTCCCAATAGCAACAGTGGATATTAGAAAAACAGTGGAATAATGCTTTTAAAATGTGGAGGGAAAATAAATCTCAATCTTGAATTGTATTATCTAGTCAGATTATTAATCAAGAATAAGGGTGGGGGAGAGAGATTTAAGATGTGCAAGGTTTCAATTTTCCCAGAAAGCTACTGGAAGACATTCTTCACCAAAATAAGGGTGTGAGCCCGAAGAAGGAAGCCATGGGGCCCAGGCAGCCAGTCTGTCACAGTAGAGGCACAGAGAGGCAGGTGACGGGGGGCACCCAGTTTAAAGTAAGACAAGGGGTGCTTCAAGAGGGAGGTCTTACAATAAAGGATGAAATTGATAGGATGGTCTGATGTATTTGAACACAATGAGAGGAGATTATATAAATGATAGAGAATTTGAGGATAAATTAACAAGGGAAACTCAGACAAAAACCATAACAAAATAAGTTGCAAAAGAGAAATTTAGCCAGTACACATCTGAATCATAATATTCAATTATCATAAGAATGAAAGCCTTAGTGTGTGTTTGTGTGTGTGTGTGTGTGTGTGTGTGTGTATATGTGTGTGTGTATGTTTACATGTGTGTCTATGTGGGTTGGGGTAAATAAGAGTTGTATCTTCATCTTCTATAACAGAAACCAGTAAGTCCTATCTAAATTGAAAAAGAAAAATCAAGGGGCACCTGGGTGGCTCAGTGGGTTAAAGCCTCTGCCTTCGGCTCAGGTCATGATCCCAGGGTCCTGGGATCAAGCCCAGCATTGGGCTTTCTGCTCCGTGGGGAGCCTGCTTACACCCCCACCCCCTGCCTGCCTCTCTGCCTACTTGTGATCTCTGTCTGTCAAATAAATAATACCTTTAAAAGAAAAATAAAGAAATCTCAGTACTCACAATTTATTTAGAAATATAGAAGGACCAAAGAAAAAGCTAAAAGAGGTTGCCTTCTAAGCAGTTAGAGAAGGCTAGAGAAGGGATCTTCTCCATTTTTGTTACAAAACTTTGACTTTTAAAGAGTGCTTATATACATAAAACTTTGCTTGGAGGGGAGGGAGGAAAGAAAGGAGGGAGGAGCGAAGGACCTGATAAATTAGTTCATATCAAGAGAATTATGATCCATAAGAGTTTAACGCATCACCGTTCTCAAGGGCATGTGCATTTTAAAGGTGATAAGAAAATTCATTTACACTTTAACCCAAAGAATCAAGCGCCATAATGGGTAACTGGGGGATCCGTGTGAGAACCACATAATCTGAGATTCCCTGACACCTTGCAAATCACAAGTGGAAATGGAAGGAACATGGATAGCTAGGTTAAAGAAGGGAAGATACTCCAGAAGCCCAGAGAACTTTGCAGTAAGTATTGCCTTGTTCTTGAGAGTAAGTATTGTCCTGATCTTGAGAGCCTGGCATAGAGTGGGTCAGGGGGAAATGGAGCCCAGCCAGAGCTTGGGGAGCTCAGGGAAGTACCAGGACTCACCAGAAAAGAGAACTGGGGTGCAGACAGGAATAAAATTGGAAACTATGTCTGTTTGTGTGCGTGTGTGCGTGTGTGCGTGTGTGTGTGTGTGTGTGTGTGTGTGTAAGGTACCTGCTAGGAAGGGCCTGGGGATTCATCTTAGGAACTGACACCGAACCTTGTAGGTGCAAGTGGAGAGGGATCCTGAGTCCTTTCCAACATCATGCATCCTGTGCGAGGGTTATGGGTGAGATAAGTACTCTCAGAGAGATGTTTGTGGAATAGTCAATGTGTACAGAGTTGTGCACAAAGACACTGCAGTGTTATCTATAATGTCAAGGAATAAGAAACAATTCTGGTTTACATAGTTTGTGGGGGTTTTTGTACTTTTAGTACAATGTAAATATATGTCTGTGCATAACTGTCTGCATTGAGCTGTTATTAAAATTATGCTAATGAAGAATTTGGTAAATGGAGACACTATGTTACAATGTTAATGGGGAACTGAAACAGTGTATTATTATCACAAAGCTTGTTTAAAAAATGTGTAAGAGGACAAAAAGAACCTGAAAGCAATACAATGAAATATTAACAGCAATAGGAATATAAGTAATTTCTTTTCCTTTTTTAAAATGCTCTTTTTCCGGGCACCTGGGTGGCTCAGTGGGTTAGAGCCTCTGCCTTCGGCTCAGGTCATGATCCTGGGGTCCTGGGATCAAGCCCTGCATGGTGCTCTCTGCTCAGCAAGGAGCCAGCTTCCTCCTCTCTCTCTGCCTGCCTCTCTGCTTACTTGTGATCTCTGTCTGTCAAATAAATAAATAACATCTTTAAAAAAATGCTCTTTTTCAAGTTTATATAATGAACATGTATTGCTTTTTAGTGGGAAGGGTAATAAATGCTTGCCTGGCAAAGCTCTTGAGGTTCCATAGGTTTCTATCATTGGAATCAGGTAACATACAACTCCTTCAAAGATATCCCAAGATTCTCAGTCCCTTCTAATATATTTAGCTTTCATTTCTAAACACCTATTGAATTTTGAAAAGTTAATAAAAATTCAATCATCATAATATCTTCCTATCTGCAGAGTTATTGTGGGTCTCAAGTTATTCTTCATATTCTCTGCTAGACGTCTCAAGCTTATTCCAAGTGGATCAAGAAGTTACTATAGGGGCGCCTGAGTGCCTCAGTCAGTTAAGCATCTCCCTTCAGCTCAGGTCATGATCCGGCATCCTGGGATCCAGCCCTGCGTTGGATTCCCTGCTCAGAGGGGAGTCTGCTTCTCCCTCTCCTCCATGCTCAAGTGCTCTCTCTCTTTATCTTTGTCTTTCTCTCAAATAAATACATAAAAATAAAAAAAAGAAGTTACTATACTGTTTTTTTAAAAGATTTTATTTATTTGACAGACAGAGATTACAAGTAGGCAGAGAGGCAGGCGGTGGAGGGAGGGGAAGCAGGCTCTCTGCTGAGCAGAGAGCCCGGATGTGGAGCTCGCTCCCAGGACCCTGGGACCATGACCCAAGCCGAAGGCAGAGGCTTTAACCCACTGAGACACCCAGGCGCCCCTATACCGTTCTTTTTAGATGATTTGCTAAAGATTTTTATGAGCTTTTCCTCCGGGCTCCAGAGTGGTCATAATTAACAAACCAGCTGTCATTCAAACTGGAATACATCAAACCCAAAGGGCACAGAGCGTACTCGCAGACAGTGCTGTGTATGTCTCCCTGAAAGCAAGATCATGCCAGGCAAGAGGGAGGCCTGTACATATTGCATTCCAAAGCACGACACTGACCTACACTGTTTGACAGAAACATTAAGACACAGAGAGATCTGACACGTTCTACTGAAATTTCTTTTCCCAAAGGTAGCCAGGCTTTGGGCCTTGAGAATTGTTGAAAAATTCTGAACTGTCTCCTATCTATTGTTACTGTTTCCTTGTCACACAGAAAAGACTGCACGACTTTTTCTCCTGGCCTCACCAGAAATTCTTTGTGCAGCGATGGGGAGAGATGAACCTGTTATTCTCAAGGCTTGAGAGATCTCGCAGAGCTCAAGTTCTTGTCCTCCTCTTTACCTGCTCTTTCCAGATTATTCACATTCCCCCTACTCAGTAGGGTTCTACAAGCGCTTAAGGGGTGTTATGTGAAAGAATGGATTTCACTGATGGAAAACAAGGATTTTTCCCAGCGCATCTCAGCTGTGCCCATGTTACCTAGAAACGCTCCCTGCCGTGCATTTCCTTGTAACAGATCCCGCACAGAACCACAAGATGGCGCTGTAGCTACAGCAAAGGTTTTGCTAAAGCCCGAAACCCCGGTCCCTATTAAGGGAACCTTCCGCGGGAGGCAAGCACTCGCCAGGCCTCTGCGGGGCGCTGTGGAGAGGGATGCTAGCTACTCTGCATCCTGGGTCAGTTCTAGAGAGCTGGTGCTTTTTAAAAAATCTTTTATGATTTCGTAATTTGTTCCTAGGAACTTGAATGTGTCCAACAGGATCCCAACGCTCTATAAAAGCCCATCGGGTACAGCTTTTTGTACAAGACTCATCCGGGCGCCGTATTTTTCTTAAAAATATTGTTTAAATGGGGGAAAAACACAAGCTGTGCTTAAAACAATCTTTGAACAAAGCTCACTTGGAACGATCTTTGTCCTGCAAATCCCCGAAAAGACATTTCTCACTGCAATTTTTCAAAATGAGTCGGTTTCTGATATAAATAAGCAAGAAGAACACCGTTCTTCTGGCCCGATTCCCCTGCAAAGCACTTAAGACAAGGTCTCAAGGGCACAGGCAATTTCGGGGGGCTCAGGGAGCTCTCCATTTTCACTATGGAAAATAATGTTTTCCAAGGGAGATCTAAGTGCGGAGCGAGGTAATGTAAGAGTTGCGTTTGTGTGGGCTGTTCTTGGCAAAACTACCTTCTCCCTCAGGGGCCATAATGAGGTCTAACACGTGTTCATTTGGTCCAGAAGAGGTAGGTGAACATGAAGCATGAACCCAGGGGCCTTCCAGATGGGGCAGGTGGGTGGTCATCTCTTCAAGTGGGGGTGACATGAGAGCTTCTGCCAGCTTGGGGCCAGAGGCCGGGTCAGCATTTTCCTGCTCCCCAAGCTATTTCTGAGGAATTATCCACACACCCCATTCAAAAAAATCTCTGCTCACGGTATCTGTCATTTAACGTTCTTTTCGCTTGCCTATGCCCCTTGTGTCCTGAGGCTCCTACACTCTATCAAAAGCCCCAAATCACCTGAGCGAGCTCACTGTCATTCCCCGGTGACCGTCCAGCTCCCCAATCTCCCTGTGTCCTGAACGCCAGTGACCTGAGTCTTGATTCCATGTCAGCTACCTACATCCGGGACCTTTCTAACCATTACCAGGTGACTCCGATTCTAATGATCTTAAACTCCATTCTTTCTTCCTAGGTCCTCTAAGCCAATGGCTGGCAAACTTTAGGGTCCTTCAGAATCTCCCAGAGGAAGACTTGAAACCCAGCTGGCTGGTCCCCAACCCCCAAAGTTCTGATTCAGCAGGTCTGGGGTGGAGCCCATGAATATGCGTTTCTTAGAAATAGCCAGGTGATGCTAATTGTCCCGATGTTGCCCTGTCAGGCCACACCTGAGAAGCCCTACTGTGAGGGTTCTCAGCCCCAACTGCATATTCGAATCACCTGGGGAGCTCTGTAAGCCCCCTAGGCTAATTAAACTAGAATATTCAGAGATAGGACATTCTTGTGTTTTTAAAAGCTCTCCAGCTGGTTCCCAGGGGACATAAGAATGGAGATGTACTGCTCTGAGCATCTCGACCCCAGGTCTGTTTCCTCAGTGCTTGCGTTGCCCAGCAAAATTGCAGCCCTAGATAAGTTCCACCTTCTGCTGTTTCCACTTCTAAGCCTGGGCTGCTGAGCACACGCATTCCCTCGGATTCGGTCCATTACAAGTGTAGAGTTTCCAGTCTCCATTGGGTACTCAAGGCTGCTCAGCAGTCCTTTGATGGGTCCCCTGTCAGCTCTCTCCCAAGCTCCACAACAGCACTTTCTTCTCCAGGCTCCTCAAGCCCTCCACCTCGTCCACCAGGCAGCGGAAGCTCGGAGCGTCAGTTGTCCCATCTGTCAAAGGGCAGTAATATCTGCCTGGCGGAGGATGTTCTTGGGGTTAGAGACAGTGGCCCGGTGCCAGGCATATGAGGAACCCACCAATGATACACTTATTGTCAGGTTATGGTGGTTGAAGCTTCCTCTCAGAAAATGGTCTCATCACCAACTGTGTAAAATGGCCACAGAACCTTCAATTTCCTGCTTGCCTGCTTCCAAATTTTTATTATCTCAATGTCGTTATCTCCTCTTGTCCTTCCTGCCTAGGTCAATTAAATAAGAAATTTTAGCCTTCTGGAAAGATCCGGAAGTGGAGGAGGGCCTCTCCGCCTTTGTCTCCACCTCTTCACTCACTCGAACCCGGTGGGTGAGTTTGGGAGAAGGCGTGAGTCCACGGTCCATGCCCATTTCTTTCTCTCTCTGGAGTGGCCGTTGCTGGGAAGACAGATGTCTCCTCCTTGGCCACACAGAGCTAGCAGCTCTCTCCGGCCTAGGAGGCTGTGTTCTGCCACTTGTCCTGTGTCCTGATGGAGAATGACAGAGGACCTCTTGAGTGTGTGCCAGGAGGGTGGAGAGCACAATGGGAGGAAAGGCCTGGCCCTAAGGTAAACCAAGTTCTCTTAGCCTATTAAATCAGGTGTGAGTCTGTGGTGTCCCTTGCTCAGTTGGTTACAGATAGGGAGGCAAGGAACACAGGGCGTGACAATATTCCACAAACCCTGGCCAAAGTCACATTTCCCAGTATCCCCCCAAGGCTCATTTGTCCATCTGGGCCCAGCAGACCTGTACCCTCTCACTTCCCCAGGGCAAAGTTCTATCAATCATCTCTTCACCCGGGATGCCTGGGGGGCTCAGTTGGTTGAGCGTCTGCCTTCAGCTCAGGTCATGATCCCCTCGATCTGGGACGGAGCCTCACATCCAGCTCCCTGCTCAGTGGGGGAGCCTGCTTCCTCCTCCTCATGCTCAATCTCTCTCTGTCAAATAAATAAAATCATCCCTTTTCCCAAAAGCTTCTTCCTCCTCTCCTTCTCTATAGGTTCTCTTTCTACAGGATTTATATTTAGATTGCTTCATATTATTTATTTAAATAATTTATTTTATCAATTTATAACATAGTTAAAATATATATTTTTCTATGAATAGAAATATAAGTAAGTATACATATATAATGTATGTATTTTCCCTCTGGAGAAAAAAACAACAACAACAAAAACCACTCCTTTACTGGGGTGTCTGTCTTCTGAGCTCCCAGCCTGCCTAGTGCACCTGCGTCTCCCCTCGTCTGTGCCACGTGCTCACCTCCAGTCTATCCCTTCCCCTCTTCAGCCCATACCCTGCCTGGCCGCCCCAGCCATCCCGCTGAAGATGTTCTCTCCAAGGCCACCACTGGCTCCCTGGTGGCTAAATTCGGTGCTCATTTTTCAGTCCTTATGTTACCTATTGGGTCTAAAGCGCTTGACCCTGTTGACCAAACCGATTTGCTTAGAATAGTCAACTCGGTTTATATCCTCTTGAGAACTGCTTGAGGGCTCCTTTTCTGACCTTTTTGAAGCCCACCCCCTTCCCTCTTGCTGCCCCCTAAGAGGTGGTGTCCCCTCCTTCTCCCACCCTACACCCCTTCCTCACTGGAGCGCAGCCATTCCCGTGGCCTGAAAACACCAACGGGACCCTCTCATCTCTCCCTTCCAGAAAGTACTCTGGAGCACCAGGACGGCACCTTCTGCTGCTGTGGGCCACCATGCCTGAGTGTCCCCCAGGCACTTCAATCCAAGTCCCCAACTGACCTTCTTGTCTTTAGCTTTACATTTCCTGTGGTCCTACCATCAATGTCAATGAGGGAGGAAATGCTTCGGTGTACCCAGGGTAAGAAGGGACCCGAGAGGCTACATGACCTTCCATGTGATTGTCTGGAGAACGTTCATACCCCAGGAAAGAGGACCCCCTTGGTATACCCAGACTCCAAGCTGTTTGCACCGGCCCTGCTTTGCTCATGTGGTTGACTCTGCCCAGCCTGGCCTCTTCCAGGGAGTTTGAAGACTCAGTTTGCCATCATTTCCTCTCCGAAGGCTCCCAGTGCCCCATCGTGGCTGGGCTGGATGCTCTCTTATGTTTTCCCCTGATTCCAGGTGTGTGGGTTTAGCATATTGCTTTAACTATTGCATTGTATGTTTCCTCCTCTTTCTCTCTTACCCCCCATAGAGGTTGGGGGGGGGTTGCTCTTGAGCTTCCAGGGGATTCTGAATCCCCAGTGTCCAGTAGGGAGCTTAGTACTGGTAGGGGCTCAACAAATGTTTGGTCTCACAAATGGTCAGGCTCCACTCAGAGGGTCTGAAGGCCAGATGGGAGTATTATTGGTAACCAAGGCTCTGCTACTTTGTGGTGGGGTGACCTTGGTTTACATTTCTGTATCCATAAAATGAGATGGTAATTTTAACTGAGTTATTGTTTGCCCCATGATTGCCTAGTGGCTAGCACTCAATAAGCCTTGTTGTTGGTGGGGGTGTAATCTAGATTCCATGAATGAGGATCTGTTTATCAAGCCGTTATGGGGAAGGTGGGAGGGGGAAGGGCTTTGCTGCATGTCAGAGTGAGAAGGGAAGAGGAAGGAGATGAAGCGGCAGGGAGACAGCTGTATAAGAGGAATGCTGGGAAAATAGGTAACACCTTTGTTCAGTCAAGAAAAGCAAAAACTTCCACTGCTTCTTCCCAATGCCATATTGGGGCACATGACTCTGTGTGTGTGCATGTGTATATGTGTGTGTACCTGTGTGTGTGTACGTGGCACAGTTTGTACTCTGGGCTTTTTGGTATTGGAAGTTTGAGCATGAGTCAGTAAGAAGATATGTCTTGTTATTTAACTACTTTAAATCCTAATTCCTCACTTATTAATCAGGGGATATAACACTTGTTTTAGAGATACCACAGAACTAAGTTGTGTGTGTGTGTGTTTTTTTTTTAAGATTTTACTTATTTACTTGACAGACAGGGATCACAAGTAGGCAGAGAGGCAGGCAGGGGGTGGGGGTGTAAGCAGACTCCCCACCGAGCAGAGAGCACAATGCAGGGCTCGGTCCCAGGACCCTGCTGGGATCATGACCTGAGCCGAAGGCAGAGGCTTTAACCCACTGAGCCACCCAGGTGCCCCCTAAGTTGTGTTTTTAATTATTTTTATCAACCTCTTTTTAAAAGGTGTTCCAAAAGGATAGAGCATTACAGTGAGGGGATCTTGAGTCAGGCCTATCAGCCTCAAACTAGACATCTTGTTGAATTTTTTAAAATAGGTTTTTCATTCTCTTTCCCACAGGCTATCACAGATGTTGGAAGAAGTCTAAAATATAATAAACCATGATAAAAATAAATGGAAACTGAGTCAAAATGGAAGCAAATGATAGGAAGTTATTACATATGGCTCTGTTATAAAATACATCAGACAGAAGCGAATGTGGAAGTTATTTTACTTCATGTAGTCATCACTTTGTGAATTATTTTTTCAGATTAAAAACATCCTCAGTCTAACAACAACAAAAAAGTCAACATTGTTTTCTCTCTTAGCTTTGCTAGATATCTTTCAAAATACCCTGGCTGTTAGACTTGAGGCATGTAGTATGGACATAACAGAAGATGTACTAGACCCACTTCCCTTTGCTTAATAGGACAATTATACTGACACATCAAGTTCTACTACCTTCTGCATGAGACCAGTACGCAGACGGGGCATCCCCAGCCTTCCACAACAATGGCTTGTCTTATCTCACCTAGACAGGTAGGATTTAAGAAGCCACATGCCTCACTCCTACCAGTAACCACCTCTGAGGGTTTCTTACATGTGGCCAAGTCTTGAACTCCAGTGGCTCATCTTTTCAATCACCAATACTCAAAAAAAGTGTAACACACTGTTTCTAACTCCTTAGCATCAGGAAGACATTGATGGTTATCTTGGCTTCCTTCTTTGGTCATCCTTGCCATTAAGGAAAGGAAGATGGCAGGTGGGAGTGTATGGAGAAAAGGGACTTCAGTGAATAGCAAAAGGTTGCAAGGAAACAAAAGGGTGAGGGGAGTTTAGACAGAAGCTCTACTTTGCTTTGAGGGTTGCAATTAGCCCCAGGCCAGCTGGTGTGGTTGACTACAGCCAAGTACCTTGACCTGGAATTGGATCCCCCATTAGTAGGTGTGCCCCATGAGAAGACCCTGGGACATCATAAGGCTTGGCTATCATTAACAGTGTTCATCAACAGTAAACTTACTATCTAGGCTCATGGGTCAATCCAGAGAGGCATTCACTATTCACCTATTTATTCATTTATTCATCAACATTCTTGAGTACCACATCATAGGAATCATCTAGAGAAACATCACATCAAATCAAATCTGAATGCATTGGCTGTTCTGAATAAATCCAGATATATTCTTCTTTCCTGGAGCCTTTAGTTTTCCTCCCCTGTTGCTATGGCTCTTGCCCTCAAAAGACTCAACCTGGTTTTCCAAGATGATGACAGTGGGGTTGAAGATGCAAATTATCAAAACTAGGTTACTCTAGCTGACTAACTTGCATATCTGAAGATATAATATCACTGCCTCCAGTCTCTGATTAGCTTAATGAATCCAGTCTTCTGATGACTAGGAAGGAAAATGTGTTCCTGAGTACAAAGGATGGCCAGGTTTTCATTACCTTCTGGAAACGGGGGGTGCCCACCGAGGAAGGCTGCATCCGCTGAAGAATTCACCAAAGAAGAAAAGGGGTCTAAAAGGTTTAAATGGCCTGATACCATTTTTGTCACCCAGAGTGTTAGAAAAAAAATTCAACATATAGCCTCATCTTCAAAATACATGCCTCCAAATTTACCAGCTCCTTCCTGCTCCTTCTTAGAAGGGCCCCTGACCAGCAAGTAACTGGCCCTGGCCTCTTTCTCTCCTACTTATTCCCCTGCTGAAATAGAGCCATCTGGACATATTTGAACAAACTCGAAGTGTGAGTACCATTTATCCTAAAATGAAGGCCAGTTTCTTAATTTTCTATAGAGGACTGTGTGAATTTTTTTTATCAGTAAAAAGGTCATTTTTAAAGCAAAACACTGAATAAAAAAATTTCCTGGGGCACCTGGGTGGCTCAGTCAGGTAAGTGCCTGCCTTGGGCTCAGGTTGTGATCCCAGAGTCCTGGGATCAAGTCCCGTGCCTAGCTCCCTGCTCAGCGGGGAGTCTGCCTCTGCCCCTCCCCTGACTCATGCTGCCCCGCCCCCGGTCTCTCTTTCTCAAATAAATAAATAAAATCTTCTTTTTTAATTTATAAAGATTATTTATTTATTTATTTGAGACAGAGAGAGAGAGAGAGAGCACAAGACGGGGGAGGGCCAGAGGGAGAAGCAGACTCCCCACTGAGCAGGGATCCTGGGATTCCAGGATCATGACCTGAGCTGAAGGCAGTCACTTCACCCACTGAGCCACCCAGGCGCCCCAATAAATAAAATCTGTTTTAAAAATTTCCTGATATCCCAAAGCAGACCCGACATACTACTCTGATAAGGAACATGAATGTCCCCTCCAAGACTTTTACAATTAGCTCCTCCGCCTTGTCACCTAGTAGCACCTGACGGAACAGTGGGGGTTTCTGTGCTGGGAAAGCTGCATCGGAGCAGCTGACCCCTGGGAGGCAAAGGGAGGAGAGGGGCACGGACACAGTGTGTCGGAAGAGGGCATCAGTTGAGGAGAGACCAGCCCAAGTTTTTATAAAAGGGCACATTATAGTTGATCAGTCAGAGAATCAGTAGTGGCTGAGCTTCCTAAGACTTCAAAGCAGGCAGTGACTCATTTGATCCTTCCGTCCTGCTGCTGGGAACTCTCCAGCTGCCAGTCCCGGTCATGGGAATTATCCACGTGGTCTCTTCGGAGATGGGGAGACTTCCCAAGCTTGGCCAGTCCTGGGAGATGGCACAGATCCACTGGAATAGTGGTATTTTTCCATCTGGGGAGAACAGGGTGCTGGAAAATCACGTGGGGGAGGGTGGGCCCTTTCATGCACAGAGACTAACGTGTTTCCCTTAGTAACATGCTGGCCACAGGTCTACATGCTTGACATGCATTTTCTCACCTCACCCTCCCAGCCAACCTATGGAGGCAGCGTCATTACCTAGATTCATGGAGAAGCTAAGTGGCTGAACCAGGGTTGGGCTGCAAACCGGTCCACAGAAATACACCACAAAGTCAGATAACCCCGGTGCCCAGCTTCTGCGGGTTTCCATGCACAATATGCTCTTTCCGGCCAGTTTCAAGGTACCAACCCTTCACCACCAGCTCACAGAATTCATGCATATTTAACTGTCAGCTCTCTGAAGCTGACAGAGCTGGCTCCAGCGTCACTCTCTCTGGATTGCCCCCCCATCCTGTGCTGCCCTTTACATAAGTAAACATGGAGCCAGTGAGGGTGAGGCCAGTACTTGGAGCAGTTCCTCACTGGATGTAGGAGAGAAGAATTAATGAATCGCTAATTCATACAACAAACATTTATTGTTTCTGCAGGTTCACCTGAGAACCACGGCTAACAGGATTTTATTTCTGGTAAAGGGATTTCGTCTCATGCCAGAGGGATAGATTTCAGTGCCTCGTGGAGGGGATCCCGTGGCCAGCTATGTGGCAGGCAGCCACTGAGTATGGGGAACAGAGGTGACCCACTAAGAAGCCCTTACTCCGTGCTCCATGCCTTTATTACCCGCCAGCTTGCCATCCGTGTGTTATTTTCCTCGTCATCTTGTTAGTGTCATCCTCCAAGCACCGACGGCTTAGCCCACTGTCTGATCCTAAGTTCCTCAACAGGACTCAAGACAGTCAAGCCACTGAGTCCCAGCTCAGCATCTAGCAGAAAGCATGGGCTCAAAAACCGGTTATGGCCCCCATCAAACTTAAGTGTACTCATTTCGATCAGTGCATTTCCAGACACTAAGGTTTTGTGTGGGGCTCAGTTTTTCAGCCAAGAAGCATCATGCACAGAAAAACCTGTCTTCATCCTGATTAGAGGCAGGTCACGGTGTGCTGTGAGAACAATGACCATTAAGAGAACTGGGGTTGAGGTGACCCGACCAGTGTTGGCAAGTCCTGTGTCCAGCCTGGCTTCCGGAACTCAGATGTCCTTCCCTGGGAGCTACCCAGCAGATCAATAGTCAGTCCCCAGATCAGAGTCAAAATACAGCCGTCCCCCCTTATCTGCGGGGTGGGGGGGGCATCTCCAAGACTCCCAGTGGATGCCTGAAACTGCAGAGTGTACAGATCCCCTTTATACCAGGCTTTTTCCTATACATATGTTTCTGTGATGAAGTTTACTTTTTAAATTAGGTGCAGTAAGACATTGACAATGATAGTAATAACAGAACAGTTATAGCCGTACATTCTAATCAAAGTTATGTGAATGTGGTCTCTCTTTCAAAATATCTTCTTGCACTGTACTCGCCCTACTTCCTGTGGTGTTGTGAGTTGATAAAATGCCTACATGCTGAGATGAAGGGAGGGGAACTACGTGGGCACGGGACATAGTGCTAGGCTACTCCTGACCTCCCAACCATCTGTCATGAGGATCCTCTGCTCCTGGCTGGAGGCTGGTCTCGAGGAACCACAACACAGAGAGCAGCACCACGGGTAAAGGAGGACTATGGTACCCCTCATCACAGTGGTGGAGAGCAGCGTTCTGGAACACATTAGAAGGCTGGCATGAGGACCAGAAAGCGAGGGGGAGAGCAGAGCTCCCCAGATCCTCTGCCAACTGCTAGTTCTAATGAGCTTGGTGTCAAGGTAGGTGCCCGCTGTTAGAAAACACAAGTGTCTGCAGCTGGTCTCCATAGAGATCATGGCAGGAGTCCTGCTCCCAGGTGGGAAGAGAGCCCGGGGAAAGGGATGCGAACCTCAACATCGACTTAAGCCCCGTCATCCCTTGGTGTCTGCCGCAGAGCCCAGGTGACATATTGTGGCGTTGATGTCTTCTGTATCTTGTCACAGGATATCACATTCCTTCTTCTCAGATGACAAGGCTGGACCCACTTTGTTCCGGTATAGCTTCCAGAGTGGTGGTCGAAAGCACAGAGCCGAGCACATGTCAGCCAAAGGCTTGTCTCCCGGGGAGAACCTTGCCGTAAAGTCAGTGGAGCCCACACCCCCAGGGGGCTGTATTGCCAGGTAAAAGCGGCAGAGCTTCGGGATAGAACGTGGCCACAGATGCCGTAATGGTCCCCTCACCCCCGGTAGTTGATTTGGCTCATTACCCAGCAGACAGAAATGTGAGATAGATAAGAATTGAGGTTTGCATTCACACTGAGCATCATGGGAATTCAACAAATAGGATGGAGAAAGTGGTTTGGGTGGCTCTTTTTAAGGAAAGATTCAGGGCAGAGCAGAGCATTTTCCCCCTCCTCTTTGCTTGATTTACTGTTGCTAGCCTTGATTCCAACAGAGAACTAGGTTGGATACGAAGACACATCAAGTCTTGTAGCAAGGAAAACACAGCTGTGATTCCATCATGTATCATGATTGTGTCCCACTATCAGGCTCTGTATCCTGCCTGCCTCTTTCAGGGACAGCCAGGTGGATATTTTCTTCTAGAAGCTTCTCATTCTTTCTGGGGACCCCTCAGGCTATCTGTCCAAGCTCTTGCTATTCCTTCTTTCCTTTTGTCAGTGTTTGGATCTCCCAGAGAGACAAGTCACAGGGTCTTGTCTCCCATCTATGGGATCCCCTCGCCTTAAAAGAAAAAGTTCACCGAAGGACTTGTCACCCACTCCTCCCACAATCTGGACTCATCTTAATGACATTAATGGCCACACAACCAGCTGATGCGAGGTGGATCGTTTCTGAGAATAGATGTAACTGTGCTCCCTGACACTGGTTCCCAGGCTCGAAGCTTTGCTTCCGGTGCCTGCGAGTGGAAAGCCACATCCCAGACCAGTGCCTGTCCTTTTTCCCACCGGGTTCCATGGCCTCGTGTTCCTAATGTGCACTCTGGGCAGATAACTGTCCTGTTATTGAGAAGAGGCTATTCCAGCGATAATGCTAATATCGAGTATGCTGGGAGGAACCGTTTAGTTGCTTCCCCGCAGGAGCTCTGTTCACCTGCTGCTCTATTTTACAGTCCACTTCCATCCTATTGGAATCGATAGACACATCAGCATGTTCTGCTGCAAGCAGGCACATTGGCAATCCGGGAGGTGGGCTCCCAGAGGTCCCCGGCATGGCGCATTAGGCAGTGGGCCAGCAGGTTCAGATCCGAGAAAGCTCTCCATCTCATTACCTTCTCCCTGTACAGCAAAAAGCATGGTCATCTAGGTCATAGCAATCAGGGCAGAATTGCTTGCAATCGTGATGGCAGATGCACCAGATTTCTGAAGCTTTAGACAATGCGGTTCCGTGAACTGTTGAGTTTTAGAGTGGAGCTGATGCGGGGATGGGAAGTGGATTTACCCAGCACAGAGGTTTTGGGTCTTGCTACCGTCTTCTGAAGGGACAGCGGAGAAATGCTTCTGGGTGTCAGCCCTAGATCATCAACAATCCCAGGGAAGCTCTTGACATCACAGCAAAACATGACATGTTCCGAAAAAAAAAAAAAAAAAAAGGCAGTAAAACGTATTTTGCTCTGCTAGGAATCCTAGGAGGGGCTTTAGGAGTCAAATAGGATCTGAGAACCAAGAAATCCTTTTATCTGTACGGTGAATACACTGGACCTGAGGCTAAGGCTGAAAGGCCCACAGTGTTCGGGCCTATACGGATGGATAAGGGACAGATTATTTCACGAGGCTACTATTGATCCTGCCGTCGATCTCATTTTCAGGAGATCATTCATATTCTTAACTGAAAGAAAGCAGGGAACCAGGGAGTAGATGACAGGCTTACTATTCATGAGCCCAGTATTTGATTCCTGTGGATGGTTCAGTTCAACACATAGAGACCCTGCTAGATTCCAGCCACGGTGCTGTGCCTGAGACCAGTCTTTGAAGCCTCCTGGCTGATGGGAAGTGTAGACAGACCCTGAAACACAATTTCACCATGCTGAGAAATGGGATGGCAGTATACACGGAGGGCTCCATCAGCCCTCGTCCCATTCTGGGGACTAGAGAGAGCCTTGGGGGCGGAACGAGTCCTGAGCTGAGGTTTGGTCTTTATCCACAAAGATTCCCGGCCTCAGGCTGGGAAGATTGTTTTTGGGGGGTGGGGGAGGGGGGGTGACCCAGCTGGCCTCGTGCACCTCCTACTGGTGGCAGAGACTCAACACCACCCCTGGTTTACAGGAGCGGCAGAGCCAGGAGTGGAGACTTCTGGAAATGGACTTTGATCCACTGGGATCCAGGGCCCGGGGGCTGGGTGGGAGATTTCTGGAGACATCTGCAGGGGGTTAAGTGAACACATCTAGATGAGACACACACTGTGCCATCAGGAGCCTGTCTTCTTCCTGAGAGGAGCTTCCTACCTTGAGGCTCTAAGAGAACCATGGATAGCCTGAAAGGCCCCCATGCAGAACGTTAGAGGCAGTTTGCCTTTGAGCTTTTGTAAAATATGCTGGGATTCCCAATCCTCCCTCGTTTGCCTTTCTGGCCTCAGGCTGGGCCATGTGTGGGTTGCAGATGTAGGGTCTGAGCGCCCTATGTGTGACCTGGCCGACAGGCGAGACACCTTTCCTCACCGGTCCTGGTCTAGGTTCCCCTTCCTTCTGTCTTCTCTCTGGAAGGCTTTCCTGCAGAGAAGGCTTCTGGGATGTAAATCTCACCTCAGGAGGCCTCAGGAAAGGGCCCAGGTGAAGGGCTGGCAATGCCTGAGTCCAGAACTAACTCATGGCACAGGGTGGCCAAGCTCAGCTGAATTATCGAGTAGCTGGAACTCCACGGGCCATCTTTCCCGCTGAGGGCTGACGTCCTCCATTCTTCCCCTGTACTCCTTTTTGTCTGGGGGTCGCCATGTTGGTGCCCATTTGTCCTTCTCAGAGGGCCCAGTTCTCTTCAGGTTTCTGTCCTTCCTTCCACCTGGCAGGCCAAGGGCTTCAGGGAAATCTCTGTGGATGCCCAAGGGACAGGCCAGGAACCCAGACATGGACACTGGTTCAGGAATGGCCATACAACTCCAAAGGAAGTTTTCTGGGGCCCCTGAGTGGGAGAATTGTCCTTGCTCTCAAGACTGAGCCACTGCGGGGATGTTCATTCCTCCTGGGGAGGGGGCAGAGCGGCAGAGGCCTGAGCCAGCTGGAGCACCCCGGCTGCTTAGGTACCGGGGAGGCCTAGGCTGGCAGGAAGGCAAACCAAGAGGACCCCACAGGTGGAGCAAAGCTGGAGCCCCCGTCAGCCACACTTTCCCCGACATGAACCAATCAATCCGATCCCAGCTGTGGTTTAAGCTGGTTCCAGCAAGCTTTTGTTTTTGAATCCCCAAAGCATTCTAACGGAAGTCCCTTTTGTCTCACTGAACCTTCCAGACCTTCATTTAAGGTGTCACTGGCCTGACTACCCTGAACGAGCCTGGCCTCCCCATGCACGCTCCACACACGGCCAGAAGGAGGTGCCAACACACTGCCCTGCCCCTCCCCTTTCCCCATGGCCATTGCCCACCCCTGAGAGTGTGGGCTCCCCTGGTTTGTCCCCCACCTCCTATACCACCTGCCATTGATCGGCTCCCCACCACCCCCGGCAGTCCCCACGCTGGAAGACTTTGGAATGAACATAGTCAGCATGTTCCTCCACTGGTCTTCCTGGAATGCTGCCCCCCGCCACCACCCACCTCCCACCCCACGGTCCACACTTCATGGAGTGGGGCCAGCCCTCCCTGCTTTCCCTGGCTTGACAGTGTGGCCTCACCAAGGGATTTGCAAGTAGCAACACTGAAAAAGTCCCAGGCTCATGGCGATGATTTGGTCACCTTGCCTCAGCACCCCGTGGGCTCCTACCACGAAGCTAACCCGATGTCCTCTGTTCTCTGTAGCCTAGACAGAGGCCCACCTGCTTTCAAATGGTCCTCATTCTGTTGCCCAAATTCCTGCTCTTTCTACCTTATGACGCCTCTCCTAACAACTGCCTGGTCGAGCGCTGAGAGCAAAAAGAATAGAGCAGGTTGCGAGAAGTAGGTATATGTCTAGAAAGTCTTATCCACTGGAAGGTATTCGAAATCCCCCATCATGGAGCTGTCTTGTTTATAATGTGGTTATGATTTCACCACATTGTTAAATGGACCATTTTCTGTCGTGCGAAAGAAGAAAAGTGCTTTCCATTTAAACCAGCAGAGACCAGTGTGGGTGCTTCTGCAATTTATATGCAGAGACGAGACTTCTGTGGTGGGATTGGAAACCGTACTCTATCCCCAGTCCCGATATCCCCTGATGAGCAGAATGGTCACATCGTATTAGCAAGCGTCCTCTGGCGCACCCCAGTCTCGTGCGCATGTGGGTGACTGATGTTTGGGCTCCAGGTCTATTAAAAAATGCCTAAGCTCTTAGCCAAGAAAATAGAAGAACATAAATCACATGTTGCTCTACACAGAAATTGCATGTTAAAAATTTAATAACCACACAACCCTCCCTCTTCCATTGCATTGTGAGGGGGACATTCCCGCCTCCCAGCCCCGGGAGGGACTGGAGATTGTTTATCCGGGTATCCCAAAGTGGTGTAAAAATAGTAAAGGCCATCAATAGGGATTGATTAATTTCAATAACATAAATAATGGTTGTAATTGCATTTGGAAGAGAAATGCTTTCCTCTTTGATTAATCTGACCCTCTGGGCCACCATTAACCCAGGCGTATTAGAATGCTAATCAGGACAGAAACGCAGGCAAACAGCTGCAACTC